>CM076678.1:49612741-49765241 GCA_038501925.1 Xenopus petersii | reverse complement strand
ACATCTTTGCTTACAAAGAGGTCCTTGGCACAGTTTACTGCTTCAACCTCTGTTGTTTTTCAGCTAAATAAAATCACCTCAGTGCAGGGTCAAATACCTAGTGACAACCAAACAAGTCAGCACTGGAATTTATTTATGTCATTTTATTTTACTTAATTATGGTCTCATTAGAACCTGTCTTGATGTTTGAGCTCACTAATATATTTAAATAAATACATTTGCATTCTGTGTGCTGGCGTCTTTTTGCATCTTTATACAGACGTGCTTTTCAATTATAGTTTATTACATATGTCAAAAGTTAGTGCTCTACTGACTTTCCGGTATCATACTTGGAAGAGAATGCATTCTGGGCAACCATATTTCAGCCTACTTTTAATTATCCAGCTCCCGCTGATATATTTATAAAAGGCAACTATGTTTATAAGGGAAGAAACTTCAGTAATTAAAGTCCCTACTTTTAAAATAGACTTTTGAATGTGTATAAATAACAACACACACACACATTCAGAAAAGCTACATAATTGAAAGATTTAAAAGTGTACTAAGCTGCTTTAAATCCAAGCTCTCTGGGGACAGACATCTTTCTACCATTCTCTGTATGTGCTGTTCCTGTATACAGGTATAGGATTTATTATCTGAAATGCTTGGGACCTGTGGTTTTCCATATAAGGGATCTTTCCATGGATCACCATACTTTAAACCTGCTAAAAATAATTTAATCAATAAACCCAATATTTTGCCATCAATGTGGATTAATGCAGCTTAGTTACCATCAAGTACAAGCTACTGTGTTATTATTACAGCGAAAATGCAAAAAATTTTTACAAGAATTTACAGATAAGGAATCCCATACCTGTAGTAATAATGTATGTGCTGTGTATACAATAGCACTATATAAATACAAACACATACTGTATATACATGCATACTACTTTTTAATGTTTGGGCTTCATGTGTTTCATTGGTGTGATACACCCAGAGAATATAAAAAGAATATATAAGATGTATTAAAATCCTTTAAGGAGTAAGGGGGGTGAATGTTTAGGATCAAGGATCTATTGATAACTTAGTAGGAAGATATACAGTAGCTGCAGAACTTGGCCATAATGATACTGGATTTCATATCTATGCTCTCATGCAAACCCTGTCATCACTTTATGGCTCTAGAGAAGCCCTTCAAAGTCCTTGGTAGAAAAGTGCTGCACTAATTAAATTTTACTGAGGCTAAAGTTCTTTATCTCTGCAGGTTGCTGTATGTGAATGAATATGTAATCAAACTGTTCCAGAGTGTAATATTATTAAACATTCGCCTCTTTAATATGCTGTAACTTTATTATAAATATGCATGTTATCTCAAAATGTAGAATATTAAGGGAAAGTATTCCAACAGTAGAAAACGAAGATGCTTATGAAATAGATGTCACATTTTTCAATGCTATTTTATTTGCACATAAACCAGTGCTAATCCAAGAATTCATAACATTGTCTCAGGCTTTAATAGCTGCAGGTTGCAAAACAGGTTCTGTGGCTAGGTTGAAATACATAGACAATAACGAGGATAGTAAGCAACAAAGGTATAAGTAAAATATTTAATATTTATTTAATTTAAACTACCGACATAGTGAATGGAAAAAATATATGGGTACCATATAAATTAATTTTAATTGATTTATTTTTTATTTTTTGAACTTTGAAGTAATACAAACCAGTAGTTCACTCCTCTCTACGTTATACATTTATAGATTCTTCTGAAAGCAAAACAAAGTACGGTAAACAACTAGATGCATATGCGATGCAGATCTGCTCAACTTCTACTCATCTATAATGATGGGCGAATTTATTCACAAGGCGCGAATTTGCTGCTAATTCCCGCGATTCGACCGCTGGCAAATAAATTTGCGAAAACGCTGTGAAAATACACCAGCATCAAGACCGAGATGCCGTGCCATTTCGCGAATTTTGTGCCATTTCACGAATTACACAGGAAATTCGCTAATTTTTCGGCAAAGCGAAACGCCCCAAATTCGCCCATCACTACTCATCTAGAAAGTTTGAAAATGGGTTACTATATTCTCTACCCGAGAAGACATTTTATTAACACATGACTTTCTCTGAATGCAATGCCCTTTTACCTACATGATCAACAAGGTGATTTAAAACAGGGATTCTCCTAACAACATATTTGTAATACATAAAGTCCATCAGTTATATGTGGGAGACCAGTGTAGACAGCTGTAATCCAAACAGTTATCAATGATTAAGTCTGAACGTGATTCTCTAATGCTTTTTGAAAATTCATGCTAAAAAGGAAAAATCTGAGGGAATCTACTGTATAAATATAACCAAAATCTAAAGAGGCTAGAGACTGCTGCACTATACACAAAAGACTAGAGTTCAGCTCACTGTAGACATGCAATGGACAACTTTTAAAAAATGTATTTCAGAAGCCCAAAACTCCACATTAATGGCAAAACATGCATTAAGTAGATCCTGGCACTTGACCTTCACTGCTGCCATCCACCTGCAACTGGGTGATTACCTATTTTTCTCGACCTAGGAAAGCTTACGTCATTGCTTTGATTTTAATAAATATAAAACTTTTATACTTGAATAATTTGCAAAGGTTGACCAGAACCCATAGGTCAGGCAGAATCCGGCTTACATACTAACTTCAATGGCCAGTTCAGTCAGGTCTTATGGCAAACTAAAAGAACTACCCCTCAACACATCACATTGTTGTGTATATCTCACCCTCTCCAGTTTTGTGTCCAGTAGACACCGTGCTATGGGTGTATTCAGGTGTCTATGGGACCAGGTTGCAAAAGGGCAAGCTTAGGAAATTTGAGACATGAACATATTGGCAATTGTTTAATGTAAGCAAGAGCACTTGATTTCCATTTATTACAGGTTGTTAAAAACTCAGGATGAGGCCACATGCCATGCTTTTAATGAAATATAATGTGATTGTTAAAATAAGAAATCATATGAGTGAGTAGTAGTGATGAGTGATGCCAAAGAATTTGTGAAACTGTTGAAAAGTTCGTGAAACAGCAAAAAATTAGCAAAAAATAATTGAATAAATGGGCAATTTTTTTGACGCATAGCAATTTTAAAAAAAAGTCAATAGGCATTTTTTCTTTTTTGTGTTGGCGACTTTTTGTCCAAATGCATGAAGTCAATGGGCAATTTTTCTTGCTTCAATTTTTTTGTCTCAGCGACTTTTGTTGCAGCGAGTTTTCACTGAAAAATTTGGCAAGAAAAAAAAGATGTCAAAATGCGAATTTTGACGCAAATCCATGGCGGATAAAAACACTCACCGCTATTAATCATCATCATCATCATTATTATTATTAAGAGAAGAGGGTTGCATTATTATATACACAGTAAGAAAACAAGTGGGGAGCTCATTATATAAAGATTCTGGTAGAGTGTTTGACTGGGATGCCAGGGGCCCACTAGAAAACCTTAGGCTGAGGGCCCACTTTCCAAACTATTATAATTCTTTCCTCACTCAACCTCTTTATTCTCCTAGTCTCTTTATTCTTCATACTATACTCTGTTCTTCCATTATTAAACCTCTTTGTTCCCATAAAGAAATAGGAAATGACCATGAAATAGGCCAAATGGTTAGAACTTAGAAGCAAGAGGCCCACTGACACCTGGGCCCACTGGGAGTTTTCCTGGTATCCAGGAAGGCCAGTCCAACACTGTTCTGGTAGCCAAATGAAGTGGGAATAATAGGGGCAATTATAGATGTGTATTAGTCTGCATACAATGTACTATATTTTCCTATAGGTCTATTTCGATGAGTTTAAAGCAATTATATAATTGGATAGAATTATATATTCTAAGTATAAAAAAATACTAAAATCTAATTCCTCATTCGTTAAATATGAATGCAGAATAATATAGGATCCTTTTGTTTATGATCATAAAAAGATTTTAAGACATATAGGGGCAGATTTACATACGGTCGAATTTCGAGGGTTAATTAACCCTCGATATTCGACTGCCGAAGGTAAATTCTTCGACTTCGATTATCGCAGTCGAAAGATTTACCGCAATTCGTTTGATCGAACGAAAAATCGTTCAATCGAACAATTAAATCCTTCGATTCAAAGGATTTTAATCCATCGATCAAACTATTTTTCTTCGACCAAAAAAAGCTTGCAAAGCCTAGGCTATCATTGAGGTTCAGTAGGTTTTAGATGGCGAAGTAGGGGGTTGACGTTTTTGTTAAAGAGACGGTACTTCGACTATCGAATGGTCGAATAGTCGAACGATTTTTGGTTCGAATCGTTCGATTCGAAACCGTAGTCGAAGGTTCAAAGTAGCCAATTCAATGGTCGAAGTAGCCAAAAAAGAAATTCGAAATTCAACTTTTTTTTATTCTATTCCTTCACTCGAACTGAGTAAATGTGCCCCATATTGTATATATTATATTGTATATATGGATTTATCCAGGAGCTGTGTACAGAATATTGGGTAAAATGAATTAAAGAGACTCATGTGATGTAAATATTGAAACTCCTCATTGTAATTCACATGTGATATTTGTTCTGTTAGTATTTGCACATGATTCATAGTCACTTCTTACAGCTTAATAGCACATATATAAAATTACCATTTTAGAGATATTAAAACTGAAATATACTGCAAGGTTTGTAAGTCAGGTGTGCAGTTTTTTTGATCCTTTGTGTCATTTATTGTTTATTAGTTAAAGTGAGTTTGTGTCAAATAATGGAGTGTGTGGGTGTGCAGCATTTGTAGTTATCGTACCCTGTTCCTTTACAAAATGCTACCTTGCTTTTATTTGTATAAACTGCAGAAACAGTAAGAGCTGTAGGAATATTATCATTAAAATGGATTTTAAAACAGCAATAAACAAAAAAGTATTGTACTGTTAAAAAAGTAATGCATATGATAGATAATGTTTTACTGCTATGCATAATATTTCCTTGGCTGCACAGAGTCTTATATGTTACGCATTGTCTGAGAAATAATAAAATATTTATTGTACCTGGAGGCTGTATTAGAAATCACTTCGTTTTGTTTCTAGCAGGTTGCTGATTAGGAACTTCAGCTATATGCAGGTAGTGTAATCACTGATAAAATTTTATTATGTATCTGGTTTCAAAACCTCAATATGCAACACCAGACAAAGAACATTTTCTGAATTTAAAATAATAATAAAATAAAAAAAAATTACAAAGAAAAGGAGAGAGAACGGGGAACAAAAAAGTCTGACTTCATTGAAGCCACTTAATAAACAGATATCAATAAATGCCCACACAATTTACAGGCTCAGGCTGTGCAAGTGGAAGCCTGATACCATGGTAGCATTAAAGATCACTGCATGTGCTCAAATGCACATAACTTTCATCCATCAGCATTAAATTCATTTGTTCTTGCTTCTGTGGTCATTAGTAAAAGACATTCATCTCTGTCATTCTTAACAGCCTCTGGACTTCGAGAGTAAAAAATCCTATATTCTGAAAGTAGAAGCAGCCAATGTTAATATTGATCCTCGTTTCATTGGCGGGGTACCATTCAAGGATACAGCAACAGTAAAAATTACAGTGGAAGATGCCGATGAGCCACCTGTGTTTTCATCACCAACTTACCTCCTGGAAGTACACGAGAATGCGGTTATTAACGGAGTAATTGGTCAGGTATCTGCTCGTGATCCCGATGCATCCGCTAGTCCAATAAGGTAATACAGGATAATATTTACTGTATTCGATTTAAACAGTAAAATAGGACATCTCTTTTTATTTAAATATGTATAGCAGTGAAAGAATAAAAAAACATGTTAAAGTAAATTATAGTGAGGATTAGTGCTGTAAGTAGCACAGGTATAAGATTTATCTGGAAATCTTAGGATTTGGGATTTTCGAATAAGAGATCTTTCCGTAATTTGGATCACTATTCTTTAAGCCTGCTAAATATCATATACAGTTTATATCAAATAGGAATGTTTTGTCTCCAATTTGGATTCATGCAGCTTAGTTATGATCAAGCACAAGGCACTACTTTACTACATGGAAAATGGAAATCATTTTTAAAAATTAGAAAGATTTGCTTCTGGTTTTCCAGATAAGGGATTTCATATCTGTACATGTATAACTGCACGGATAAGCATTTTTCTACAGCCGTGCATGTTTTACAGGACAATGGCAATAATGGAACTTTGACACTGTATACAGAATATTCACATGCATTCAATGGCACTTAAAATGGGATGCCTCATTTAAGAATGAAACACATTTCCATTTTTTTTATACAAGGAATTCCAAAGTAATAGAGGGTGCTTGTAAAGCTGTGTCCACCACAGATACTTTCTTGTTATCACTGCAAATTCTACAGTCTACAACACAGGGGTTAATGTTTTACCTTAAAGGAAAACTATACCCCCCAAACAATGTAGGTCTCTATTAAAAGATACTGAGTAAAACAGCTCATGTGTAAAACCCTGCTTTATGTAAATGAACCATTATCATAATAATATACTTTTTTAGTAGTATGTGCCATTGGGTAATCATAAATAGAAAATTGCCATTTTAAAAAATAAGGGCCACCCCCAGAGATCGTAAGATTCACTGTGCACACATACAAACCACATGTATGGTCACATGAGCCAATTAACAGACAGAGTTCTGCCTTTTGCTTCCTCACTTCTTCCTGTTACAGTTAGTGTTGTAGTATTTCTGGTCAGGTGATCTCTGAGGCAGCACAGATAGAGTCACGAAATGGTGGTTCAAGGCAAGAGAGGTAAAAGGGCAATATTTATGTAAATATATATTCCAGTTTGGTAAGATTCTTTAATATGTCATTCAATTTGATATAAACTATCTGTTGCTTAAGTATTCATTTTGGGGGTATGGTTTTCCTTTAATGTTTTACCTTTGCATGTGTAACTTGCTAAAAAACTAAAAGATTACATATGCATACAAGTAGCTAACAGAACCACACTTCTCAATCTACACATACCACACAGACTTTGTTCCATTATATTCCAACTAGTAAATGTAGTATATTGTGCCTAAATAAATATATCAAGAGAATGACATCTAGGAACTTAATTATACTAGATCATAGTTCTCTTAAGTCTAAACCAAATGGAATTTGGAGTTTTT
Source organism: Xenopus petersii (assembly GCA_038501925.1). Classification (NCBI taxonomy): domain Eukaryota; kingdom Metazoa; phylum Chordata; class Amphibia; order Anura; family Pipidae; genus Xenopus; species Xenopus petersii. Next base: position 49,758,105 of record CM076678.1, on the reverse strand, counting down.
TTTTAGAAGCCACTCGGATGAGTGGTGAAATGCTTTCAAGACTTAATTCTATTAATTGCTGCTTAATATGACCTGGCTGAATGCATCTTCAGAGACAACCCATTAGTTACCTTTAAAGTGTATATTGCATTAAATGTAATGTGATAGCATGTGATAAACATATATATATATATATATATATATATGTATATATATATATATATATATATATATATATATATATATATATATATACATATATATGTATATATATATATATATATATATATGTGTATATATATATATATATATATATATATATATATATATATATTTATTTATTTATATTTTTGGCTCAGAGAACATGGGCCATATTTTCTGCTGCCATTTTGTTGCACGTTCAATAAGTTGTCTGATATTTCGAATAAAGTGAAAATCCAAAGCACAACAAACAAAATTTGATTGCCAATTAAATGTCTTAAGCAGATGAGAAATATATGTCTTTGATTGGTTTATTAAAAAGAAGACCAGGTTTCACAGTTTGCTTTAAAAGCATATGTTATATGCTAATTTATATCTAAGTGGGAAAATAACATATGTTCAGTTTGTTTTATCTGATGTTTTAATGAGTGTGTGCTATCATTCAATATTGAAGGCGCAAATTACATTAAAAAACCTTTATTGAAATAAATATTATGATATATAAATTATATTAAAAAACCTTTACCAGTGTTACCATTTTGTCTGCTTTGGGTATTTTTATATGATCTAGCCAATGTCACGAATATTAATATTCTAAAAAATATATTTTTATAGGCACTATTATCATAATTATTTCTTTATATCTCTTTAGAGATAAATACATATAGGTAGACTGTGAAATATGGGAAAAAAATTCACAAAACTTGTGCAATAAGCAAAATCAGACAGTAATTTGGAGGGGGTTAACTTTTAAAAAAAAATAGAAAGACCAAAGAAATGACACCATGGTATTAAAATATGTAACTGTATGAAAAATGGGTGTATTTCTATCCATATGTATATATTATATACATTTACACTCATATACCCATAAAATCTTTAAAAACCCTCAAAACTGGAATTGAATAATTGATTTAAGATTCTGCATATTAAGCAGAGAAACCCTCAGTTACAAAAAAAGCTTTTCTTTAGTAGCATATGATCTTTGATTTCATAGTTGCCTTTGATATGCAATTTACTACACTGTGTTAGCTAGGGTTCATCATAAATAAAGAAGTATAGGAATAGGTAATGAATCTCAATAAATGGATTGCTAAATGGTCTTGCTAATTACAATCATACCGGAAGGTTCCATCACTTATAAAGATATGATTGGGAGAGCCTGCGTCAGAAAGCTTTTTGGGAATAAGGTGAAAAAGGAGGATAGGAAGGGAAAGAGATAAATGAAACTGCTTAAAGGGTTAAACTGTCTGCTCTGCTGTCACAATAATCAGTAGAAAACATTTTAATGGCACTACTCTTATTCCCAATATTAACATTCAAGAAAATATCTATAAATCGTACAGTTAATATGATGTAATATGTAATGCTTTATAACTAGCAGTCATCATTTAAAGGAGAGCTAAACCCTAAAAACAAATATTTCTAAATGCCATATTTTATACACTGACCTTATTGCACCAGCCTAAAGTTTCAGCTTGTCAATAGCAGCAATGATCCAGGACTTCAAACTTGTCACAGGGGGTCACCATCTTGGAAAGTGTCTGCAACACTCACATGCTCAGCGGGCTCTGAGCCGCTGTTGAGAAGCTAAGCTTAGTAGTTGTGGCAAATTATCAAGCAGAAAATTAGGTATGTCTTTAATATAAGCTGATGCTACAGGGATGATTATTAGTTTCTGCTAGTTCACTGGTTTCTGTGCTGCCATGTAGTAATTATCTGTATTAATTACTAATCAGCCTTATATTATGACATTTCTATTCTATGTCTACTGTCTATTGTGAGTGGGTCCCTAAGCTCAGTAAGTGACAACAGCACAGAGCATGTGCAGTGAATCAGCAGAAAAGAAGATGGGGAGCTACTGAAGCATCCTTGTATACACAGATCTTTACTTTTAAAGGGCTGTGTTGCCTTGGGCTGGTACAGACGCTCAAAAAACAATGTATAACATTTCTAGCTACTTCTTTAGTTAAGCTTTAGTTCTCCTTTAATATCTGCCTTGACTATAAAACAGCTTTCATTTAAATGTATACCACGGGGTGTTTTATCCAGGAAGCTTAGAATTACGGGATGGCCATCTTCCACAGACTCCATTTTAATCAAATTATTAAGATTTTTCAAATTGATTTCCTCTTTCTATGTATTAATAAAACAGTACATTGTATTTGATCTTTAAGTTATGATTGATCCTTATTGGAGACAAAGCATTTCTATTGGGTTTATTTAATGTTTAAATAATTTTTTTTAGTAGACTTAAGGTATGAAAATCCAAATCACAGAAAGACCCCTTAACCAGAAAATCCCCAGGTCCTGAGCGTTCTGGGTAACAGGTCCCATAACTTTACCAAAAGATTTTTTTTTAAAAAAAATATTCTTCACACAAACTGAATGTTTTAATGTGATATATCACTGTACTGTGATGAATAGAGTATTATAAATGGTGTTGATATAACTGATCGCATTACGAAACTTTCATAATGTTTTGTGCAATCTGTTCTGTATGTTTCGATCTGTCTGTTTATTTCAGTTTCTATCCTTATTACAATATATATCTGAATGCAAGATTTTGTATGTATTTTTAGGTTTTCTATTGATAGACATACAGACCTTGATCATCAGTTTAATATTAATGCAGATGATGGAAAAATAACGTTGGCAACTGAACTTGATAGAGAAACTAATATGTGGCACAATATCACAGTCGTAGCAACGGAAACAAGTAAGTGTACTACAGATTGTTCAGTTACTTTCCATATGTGTCATATATATATATATACTGTATATACTATTTTTCATATTGATTACCTCTTTTAGCATTTATTGGGATAACATCATAAATAAAATGAAAAGGAGGATGGAACCTGTCTTTACTTTTCATTAAAAGAAGATATTACAAGTGTTGGGCGAATTTGCACGATTCACCGCCGGTGAATAAATTTGCAAAATGACCACAAAAATTCACTGGCGCATTTGTGCACCAGCGTCCAAAAAAAAGTATGAGACGCCGGCGCAGTTTCATGAATTTTTCGCCGTTTTGCAAATTTTGCAGGAAATTGGCGAATTCGCCCATCATTATTTATTACTGATCAAAATGCAGGTCTGTCGAGTATTTTGAAAATCTTTTGAATCACTAAAGTTCCTTTCCCTTTAATAGCAAAGGGACGCACCCCATGTATTTCCTGACCCATAATTACTGTCCGAAATTGTGCAGTGGCCTGTTATCACATTCAGGAGGACTTGTGGAGCTTTCCATTGTGATCAGAATAGCAAGATTTTGTATAGCAGTTTTTCACTCATAAAATGAATTCTGAGTATGATGCAGACAATGATATTCTGGGATGATTTGCAGTTTTAATAAAAACTTTGTAGCCTCACAGAGCAATAGGTTTTTGGTTGTAGGGGTCACAGTGACCCCCATCTGAAAGCTTTGAAGGGTTAGAGGAGAAAAACAATCGATTAAACTACTATAAAAGATAAAAACTAGGACCAATGGAAAAGTTGTTAAGAATAGGACATTCTATAAAATACTAAAAGTTAACTTAAAGGTGAACTATCAAATCCAAGTAATTTTGATGACAACAGAAGGCTTAAAGGGTAAGTCAACTCCAAAATAAAAATGTGCCTGTTAACAGAAAATATAATTCTAAGAAGCTTTTCAACTTACATTCATTACAAATTGTCTATGGTTTTTTAGTTATTATGAAAGCAGTATCTGCCTGTCCCTTTCTATTCTCTGCCCGGATGGCTCAGACTGAAGGTACAATGTAAGACAAGGCAGCTGATTAACAAGCCTGTCTTTGCTGGGGAACTTTTGCAACATTGTTTAACAAGTAACAACCAGGAGTTTTCAATTGCGATTGTTTTAACAAATAACTTTAAAAGCACTGAAATATGAATGAATCTGTCTGAAAAAAATTGCAAAACGTTGAAACTTTGACAATAAAATGTATTGAACACAATGGGTGTTTTTTTTTTTTTGCCACTATTTATGCAAAACACATTGGAGTCAATGGTTCCCATTAATAAACTTCAAGCAGAGCAGAATGATTCACACAATGAACACATTTGCCCTGCACATGTTTATATTTATAAAGCAGGACAAGATCGGTATTTCATGTTCAAAATAATTGTGAATTTTTATTTGTGCTGCGATTGTTCTTAAGAGCTTTGTAAATATGGCATCTTTGGAAATATTTCTGCACACATTCAATGAGTTATGGCACAATTTTGTTGGTGGAAAAATATTCATTAAATAGTTTTGGCAAATTGTAAATTTATATTCACAAAATGACGCTATATTCTCATACAATGAACGCGCTCAGCAGCCACACTCACACAAACCGATATTTCATTTGCGAGTCAGTTGCAAATATTACTGCACAAATGTGCATCCCACTGCTATTTGCAAAAATAGCAACAAAGGACATATCAGAGCAGTATTTGAGGATTTAAGAGGAAAATATCCATATGCCACCGAAACTTCACTAAAAAAGTTTTGAATGTATCCTCAATGGGTGCTTTTTTGCTGTATTTTCTTTTCACAAAGACGCATTAAGGTTAATGGACATTTTTTCATGGTGACAGTTTATGTGGGAGGGGGTTCATGAAAGAGTTTGAGTTTAGCAAAATGCTGCATTTTGACTGCAGATGCATGCCTGACTAAAAATATCTGCAGCTTAAAGTGATATATCCAGCATGCTGTAGGTGCTGGAGTGTGACGGCACCCCTGCAAAAAACCTTCAGAGGGTCCCGGTGCACTCCTATCCCCATCCTTCCACCACTTCCTGCACCAGCCAGTTCCTGCCCAACTCCACCCATGTTCCAACTCCGCCCATGTCCTGCCTGACTTGCGTCCCCTGCCTCGCTGGGGAGGAGGGTGTTTTCTTTTTAGTTATAGAGGAAGGAGACCCCACAGTTAAGACCACACTGCCACTGTTGGATCTGCTTCCTCTATAATTACACAAGTGTGTTGGAAACAGAGTGAGTTCTGTAACAACATATGGCAATGTATGGTATGCATTATAGATGCATATGAATGTGATGAAAGAATATAAATATTTTCCTATAAAACAATTAAGCACAGGTCAGGCAATAAACAAGAGAAGGATTTAGGTATGCTACACCAAAAAGCCTGCAAGTGTCCTGAAGACCTAATAAAAGCAAAGCTGGTGAAGGGTGCAAATCATCCTTTAAATAAACATATCCCATGAAATCGTTATAATCTACAATAGATTGATATGATGGAAAATGTGTATCCGAACCTTGTCATATAAAATAATAATAAAAATACTACGAATCAATTGCAAAACTACATAGATTTTAGACAGTATAATAAAACAGCATAATAATCTACACAGTAGAGCTCCCCAACGTGAAAATTAAAAGCTCATAAGACAACAATTAGATTTTCATTTTCACAAAGACTAAGATTCCATATTAAAGTATTATGAGGTGTAATATCATTGTAGTTCCACAGACTGCTGCTAATTCTAATTATATTTAAGGCAACCCTCTAATGCGGAGCTCAGTACCACACAAAAACATGAATTGAGCAATTTTTCCTAACCATTATTAAAGCAGAGTATACTGTATTTAAATTGTTTTTGTTCATTTTATATTTTGCTAGAATTTTCAGTATCTTTAAATAAAAGCCAAAAAAAACCCAGAAGAAAATACAAATTTAATGAAGGGATTAAACAGTAGCTCAAACAATAATAGTTATGTCATCTATTGCATTATTCTATATTTAAGGGGGTCTGTATATTGAACACAACTTTCTTTCTCTCTTAAAATTTGAGGGTTTTGGGTTTTTTTTTTGTCGAAAAGCTAAATCATATAGCAGCACTCGAAAATGGTATAAAAAAAATGCCTGTCTTTGCCACCAATACTTTTTGCTGCTGTACAGTTTCTATTTTAAATAATTGTCTGTTTAGATTTAATTTTGGAACACTGGGTGGTGGGTACTTTAACAAGCAAACTGTGTTTGCAGGTTACCTTACCTCTGAATTCTTCCATCTTTCAGAAGTTAAAATATAACACCGTAAGTTGATGCTAGACTTTATAAAAATATTTAATTTGGATTATAGGTCAGCCTATAAAATTCTGTTTACACAACAATTTTAATGTTTATAAATAAATAACAGACTGTATGTTTATTTTAAGTTTCTAATGAGATGGTCAATTAAACTTCCAATTATCCCAGGTAGGGGGAGGGTACACATAACCAAATACATATTAATTTAGAAAAACCTATGTGTGAACTAAACATAAAAATGAATGTTTCTTTATAAGATAAATTTGGATTTTCACCCATATGTTACCAGTTAAAGCCTTTTTTATAATCAGGAAAGTTTACTGTAACTGTAGCAAAGTATCTATATTTTCAGTAAAGAAATCAATGCAATCCAATTATATAAAGGGCTATTAAGATCATTATACAGGCACTTCTAGCAATATGCTAGTCTGACAAATTAGATGCTATTAACATTGAAGCACGTGCCATTCACCAACTGTGATTTTTGATTTGGTCATTGATGTGGAAGAATTTGATTCTAATTGGATTCATTAAAGTCAATGTTCAGTCAAAATGAATTAGAATGTATAACCCCCAAAACATTGAATTTGCATTTGTGTACATTTTTTAAATACCTCATAAAGAAGGCAAATTGTGAGTTGTTGAACTAGAGTATGTGGTTATGGTATTCTGCATTTTATTAGAAATGTAAAAAACAAAGTTGCATTGTCAAGGAGAACTAATGGAAGACTTTGGGTAGTTTAGCTAATTAGCTGATCATGGGCAAACTTGATTAACCTGACCACATACATATTAACACAGTGGGCCAAACAAATATGTTCTAAGAGTATCATAAGCACATTATTGAGGGCACAGAATAGCACAGTTGAGAAAGGCCTAGAAGAACTCAACCATCTTTTAGTGATGATAACATTTTGAGTTTCGGAACAGTTACCTCACAGACAGAGCAAACTTTGTTTGGGCATTTTGCTTACCTTGTCCTACTGTATTAAAAAGAATAAAGAAAGCAAATTACATGAAACATACTGGGATATTAACCGTTGAACTAGAGTATGTAGTTATGGTATTCTGCATTTTCTTAGAAACTCAAAAAAGAAAGGTGCATTGTCAAGGAGAATTAATGTAAGTCTTTGGATAGTTTTGCTGATCGTGGGCAAATTTGATTATCCTGACCACACCCACCCCCACACACACAATTAACACAGTGGGCCAAACTAATATGCTCCAAGAGTATCATAAGCACATTATTGAGGACACCCAATTGCACAGTTGGGAAAGGCCTAGAAGAACTCAACCATATTTTAGTCATGCTAATATTTTGAGTTTTGGAACAGTTACCTCACAGACAGAGCAAACTTTAGTTGGGAATTTGCTTACCTTTTCCTACTGTATTAAAATAGATTAGTGACACTGTCTTTTCCATTGAAAAAGTGCTGTGGTGTGTCCTGGTGCAGTGTGCACAGAGAATTCTCAAAGCAAACCAGTTTTGTTAGGTAGTATGAGAGAGTTCCCATACATTTTAAAAAATTGAGAAGTTGGGGCAAAGCAGAAATACATTTCATGAACAAAGAATTTTATTAGAATAATCTATACAGATGGTGCATATGATGTACACAGTACACATCATAACTTTCACTGAAAGGTGAAAAGAATATGTGACAAGTGCTTCAGTTAACTTTTGCCTGCAAACCCTGAAAGTCACAGTGTTCACTGTGCATAGACATATACATGAATTGACATTTTTGAGCTACAGCAATTGCTTATATCCAGAGTGCCTCTGTTTTGCAAGCACTTAAGGGTATATGCACATACACAGGCCCCAAATTTGCACATGCATAAAAAGATACAGTTGTGCACAGTTGTGCTTCAAGGCTTGGAGTGTAGTCAGGCAAAAACCAGTCTGATCTTTCCTCTGCCAGCTTAGGAGTGGGGTTTGCCAGCATTCATTTCTATGGAGAAATCATTTGGGGGGTGAAAATTGCTAATTAAATCCACCTTTACCACCTCATATTTGACCATACATTTCTGGTGCTTCTAGTTTAAGGTTTAATCTTGAACTTGGAACATTATATGAAGTTTGTAAGGCTTTTTAAGGAGGTTTACTTTCCAAGAACCAAACATGATTGCTTGGGATATGCCAAATACATTTTATAAGATGAAAAAGTTTTATTTGTATAGGATATCTGAAGATTTCGGACTTTTTTAGTGATACTTATTCAAACAGTTTGAATATTTTCAAACTAAACATAAATACGCTTTTCCTATTAGATTATAAGATGTAGTAAGTGGTGCAATCCTTCCATCTGGCCTTATTTAAGCAAGATATGCCTGCTAACCCGTCTGAAAAAAATTAAAGACCTTCCTAAAATAAATCGGTAGGACTCATGGTCGTATTGTTGCAGTGGGTGGGTAGTTTATCATGTCTTGTTTAAATTGGGAATTGGCATGTTATAATGTATGATATACTCCTTTGGAAATATTAATATTGTTATGATGTAGTAGTAGTAGTAGTAGTAGTAGTAGTAGTAGTAGTAATAGTAATAGTAATAGTAGTAGCAGCAGCAGCAGTAGTAGTAGTGGTAGTAGTAGTGGTAGAAGTAGTAGTACTAATAATAATGGATGTAATGTGGTGCTTACAGATTTCAATGCATTTCTATATTAACTATTTGCAAAATAAAACTTACTGCTGAAATATTTTGCAAGTTATAATGCCTTTATAAAGGCATTTATGCAGACTGTAACCTAAAACTTGTTCAAGTAACTGTCATGACCAAAAATGATCAATCGTATGCAAACAAAAAACAATAAATAATGAAATAGTGTGATAAGATTTCAAGTTTTTTGTTTAATATATAAAAATGTTTATAATTCTGTACACAATAATGTATTTTTCTGAATGATGGCGGTTTCATCTGTACCAAAAAAATAATCATATTAATAGTTATTTTCTAAGCATTTAAATAGACTATAATGTTTACAAAGTAGATCTTTTTCATGATTTGATAATCAACCAAAGCATAACACAACTGATAAGTATAATAGGCTTATTCATGCATAAGTTTAGAGGACAGAAGATTACTGATTAAAACATGGGCAGCTGTCAGATAATTCTGAATATTTACACAAACACATATTTATATATATATATATATATATATATATATATATATATATATATATATATATATATATATATATATATATATATATATATATATATATATATATATATATATATAATAAAATGAAATAAAAAGTTGTTTTCGATGAACAGTGTAGATATATAGATATATATAGATAGATAGATAGATAGATATAGATATAGATCAACACTCAATGCAATGTAGACAATCTCACTAAAATATCCATATTCCCCACTACAAGTAACTGGTAGTGATGGGCGAATTTATTCGCCAGGCGTGAAAAAAAATGTTATCGAAAAAACTGAATTTTTTTTCGCCATTTCGCGAATTTCGCGCAAAATTCGCGCGCAAATTCGCCCATCACTAGTAACTGGTTTGGATATTTTTTACACGTACTATTGGAGGGTTAAGGTTTTCCACACTTCTTTACTTCAGGCAGTCCCCAAAAGGGTTAAACTGTCTAAGGGCAAGTCCTTAAAAGGAGGTCACTGTGTACTGTGCCTCTTTGGACCCCACTTACTGGAGATGGCAGTTGGTGCCATAAGAGCCTAAAGTGGAAGTAGACCTCCGTAGGAGAAGTCAGTGTCAGGAAAGATCTGTAATAGCTCTTTCTAGGAGTGAGAAAGGTTAAGGTCAGTTGCAGCAGTGCAGTTGTGTCAGAAGAATAGAAGGCACATACAAATGTCACAATGAATTCTAGAAATGAAACTGTATATAGAAAAAAAACTGCACTGTAGGTTAAAAAAACTTATCCCTTTGCATTTGCTGTAAACAACCCTATAACAGTTCCAGGCCTACACCACAGGAGGCATGTTGCCTGCTCCAGAAAGCATTCTGTATGCTATCCTTGTCTGTGTAATTAACATGAATGTGACTTTTTTACCTATAAGAGACACTGCATCTGTCAGGTCAAGAATGACATGTGTTGCTTCACATTCCAGTGCAATCCTTGCAAGCTATAGGTAGACCACTTGCAATTAATTTATATGGGAAGAAGCTTCAGGTGGGAAAAGGGGTTTAGACTTTTGAATCTTTTGAGTTTTGAATATGGAGTTCTCCCTCTCAGTAATGTCGCAGTCAAAATGCTGAATGTTTGTAGGGGCTTATAGAATCCTTGGCATACAGGTACTATACTCACTCGCCACTGCTTCTTCCCCCTTTTCCCCCTATAAAACCTCTTTTTATAAAGCTTAAAGTTTAATTTCATTGTCAGACATTGAAAAAAATGACAACTGAATAAAGATATTGCAGTTTTTGGACAGATGCATGCTTACATACTTCTTTATTATTCTGAACAAAATGCCCTGTGTGCTAGTGTTTGTATTGTTTCCCTAGTCCATTAATATCCTTGCTATACTCAGCAGTTATTTTAGATTATTCTGTACATTGGTTATATTTATGTATCCATATTTTATATTTCATGACTATATAATATTATTACTGTAGCTTACTCCAAATTTCCTCAAATGTCTACACGTGGCATATCTTGAATAAATGCTTAATAAACTGACCCCGATATTTCAATTTAAAAGTCCATAAAGATACTAAAACTTTGAAGGTCAGCGTAAATGTTTTGCTTTACGTAAAAATGTGAGCGAGCCTTTTATTTTTTTTAAGGTTTAGAAAAGGTTAATAGCACATACAGTACAGCTGAATCTGATATTCTTACTATGTTCAAATGAGCAACAGCCAAAGGGGAGCCTTAGGCAAGTTTGCTCTACTTAGAGTATTTTAGGATGTTATAAGAAGTAAAAATATATATACGTTTTTTGGCATCCGTGTGTTTATATAGGTCAGAATTAATTATTGATTTGTATTTTTGTATTACAAAAAGCTGTTTTTTAAAAGTGCATTTGATTCAAAATGGTAAGCATAAAATCTCTGGTTCTTTTCTGACATGTTGAATCATGATTTAGAATGTCTAGTTTGCAATTCTATTCCTTTTACATTCTAATAAGGAACATCTTTGCATGTCAATACAGTAATTTAAAAATATTGCTATTTTGTTTAAAAGTAAGAGCTGAATGCTTTGAATTTTAATTTAGGCATCATGTGAAGTTCTACAGGTAAGTCCGCTTAGAGGTAGAGAATGAAGAGACTGACTTCTTATAAAGAAGAAAATCAAGCATTTATGTTATATAAAAATAAAATGAAATATTGAACTTACTTGTGTTGCATATGCAGCTACAAATAGCAGATAATATAGATTGAATATTCTATTGACCAGACATGGAGATAAAGTCAATTATTGTCTTACCATTTTGGTGGCAGTTAAAGATGGACTTAAAGTTGTCTTCTTCTTGTATACTTGACTTTTTGGTTGGAACAGAATGCCAAACAAATGGCCACTGTATACTAAACCTGGTCACCAAACCTGTAACTGTATATTTATGCCACTCAATTTCTGTGACTTAACTGTATTCCATAAATACTTGAGGTCTTTCTTATTACTTTTCTCTATACTTTCCAAAAATGTGGCACTGCCCTTCTATCCGCACCACCTCAATGGATGGTCCTAAGTTGGGCCCATTTGCTAACAATTGAATGTATATTTTTTCCAGAACTATGTATACAGCACAAGGCAAGTAAATACCTTCAGTTTCCAGAAGGCTTAATGCTGCATGTGGAGGGCTTTTTAGCTCCTTTTAGCCCATCTCACACTAACCAGGCTAGGTTCTCTGCTTCACTACTCCACAAGTCCTACCCACTCAGAAGCCATGTTCCAATGTCTTGAACTGATGAGATCTAACAAAGATCAAAACAGGCTGTCTGCAAGTTTGGATATATGGCTCTTTACTATTAGGTTGTATCTGTGCTATAGAACCAGTGGTTGTGGATGCATAGTTGGCCAAAGGGACATAAAGAAATGATTACCATATCTCTACCCATAATACCTTATGTGAGAGTTAACTTATTTTTTTCTTTTTAAGTCAGTGCTGTGTATATGGCACAAGGCAAGTAAACACCTTCTGTCTTCAGAAGGCTTTATACTTTTTTATGTCGACAAATCTCTAAAATTTCATGGTTTTCTCTTTAAAAAAAAAACTCTAAAAATTAAAGATTTAATAATTTTGTGAAGATTCTCGTTCATTCAAGTCATGGTATATCTATACAAATAAGTCAAATCGACTGGACTTTTTTTTTTTTTTGAAGACGTTTCACCAGTCATCCAACTGGCTTTCTCAATTCAGAATAAAATTTCCTTTTAGAATATATATCTTCTAGAATATTAATCCAATCAGCATAATCTGTTTATCACACAGACCAGTACCTGCTATTCCACCATCCACTAGATCACAAACTGGGGGTCATCAAAACTCTACATCACAGAGCAGACAAGATCCCCACCAGCACAGAGGCTAAGTTTAAAGAGATGAAACATCTCAGAGGGGCCCTGAAGACATGCGGGTATCCAGATTGGGCTTTTGTGAAAACCAGTGGAAAAAGAAGCAATAACACCAAGATTACTGGTGAAGGTGGAAAACAGGACAGGAGAAAGAACTTGGTCCCCCATCTATAGTTGGGTGTTGGAAAATAAACACCACATAGCTATCTGCTTTAAACTGAGCAACACACTGAGGCAGCAACTAGTTCACCCAAAAGACCCCACCCCAAACAAAAAGAGTAACATTGTGTATGCAGTGTGGAATGTGAAGATTTGAATGTGGGAGAAATAAAAACAATTACATCAGCATACGGCGCAGCACAGAAGAGCCAGCTCCTCTGGTCATAACTCAGCCATGGACCTACATCTAAAAGAAAAAGTACATTTGAAGACTGCCAAGTCCAGATTCTAGACCGGGAGAGCGACTGGTTGAAAAGAGGTGTTAAAGAAGCCATATATGTAAAAACTGAATAACCAAGTCTGAATTGAGGCGGAGGAGTGGAGTGCAACATCTATTGTCTGCCACATACAATGCTGTTTTGGCACCTCTCCCTGGAAGGTTTAATAATGCATCAAAGCTCCAATCTTGCTAAAACAATGAACACCTAATTTAATGACGTCATTGTGGGTTATGATAAACAAATTATGCTGATTGAAGCAACATGAGGATATATATACTCGAAGGAAGATTTACAAGTTATTCTGCATTGAGAAAGCCAGTTGGATGACTGGTCTTCAAGGAAAAAAAAAAAACACAGCAAGTCCAGTTGATTTGACTTATTTCTATTGATACAAGATTTAATAAGTGTAAAAACCATAAAAACCACTGATACAAAATTTGGCCAGGTAAAAACTATAAAACCAGGGGTTCTGGATGCATATTTGGCAAAAGTAACATGAAGGAGAGATTTGCATGTCTCCATCCATAATGCCTTTTGTGAGAGTTAAACTTTAATTTTTGGTGACAGCGCTATGTATATGGCACAAGGCAAGTAAATACCTTCTGTTTTGCTGTATTTATTTCCAGAAATCTCTAAAATTTCACGATTTATTAAAGGACAATGCAAGTGCAATAATGAATTTGTGTCCATTGAGAGATATACCTCTGCTCTTGTTATCCTTTGTGTCAAGTCAGCAGATTTTTCAGGCAGTTCTGTGATCAGCAGCAATGGAAAAAAATAATCGCTAAAGAATTCCCACAATGACATGCTCTTTCTCCAAGACTGCTGAGTCTGCACAGTTGTTTATCACACAAGGCATGTACATCTGAAAGTAATCGTGAGAACGCTTGCACTGAATGGAAAAGGAGCACATGAGCATTACGGACATGATTGCATCTAGGGAGGGAAGGATAAAGTATGTGCATGTGCTTTTAGTTCATTGCCGCCATTTTCATTACATCATTACAAAAAAAGATTGTGGCAGCAATAAACAAAAAGCTGTATATTCGGGAGGAAAGTACTGGAACCAGTATTTAGAATTTATTTTTCAGTTACACGTTGGGAAACTATCACATTGTATAATATTACATCTTAGTCTTTCCTTGTTCTTTAAGTTTAAAAACCATAAAACCATTAATAAAAAACTTGGACAGGTAAAAGTTGTCGAGATCCTATAGAAGTCAATGGGAGCTGTGCTGATCCTTTTGGACCACTTTAAATCAATTAGAACTTTTAGCGGTTTTCAAATTTTTTTTTCTAGAAATTTTCCTTAAGACTTCCTTTTTCAAAATAGGTATTTCAGATTTTTGAGCACATTTTTTCTTGTTTGAACTTTTTTATTCTGAACTTGACAATCGTTGTTTTATAGTATGTGAGTTTAGTTGTAGTTTCAAAATCCTCAAACACTTTGATAAATAAATAGGCCATTTGGTGTTGCACCTCTAAATATGTATCTAACCGAACATATAATTATTTCTATTATGTTGATATGTAATTGGAAGCACATTTTGGTTGAACTCATGGACAGTATTGCTAGATCTAAGTCAAGAAAAAACCTCGACAAGCAGCAGGTTAAACCACTGTTCACCAAGGGTGGCTGCAGGGTCAATAGAAGCCAAGTGGTGAATTTGGTGTTAACTACTATTGACATACTAAACTGTGCCAATGGAGTGGCATGACTCACCCCCATCAAGAATGATGTTACAAAGGGTTGTTTCGGGAACTTCTTCTACCCACAGTTAAAAATGGGGTGGAAGGGGAGGGAGTACTTCACTTGGGAAGTTTAATGGTGTGGTGTTTGTGCACATGTTTATGATCAGTGTTAAAATGGTTTATTTGATTATGTAAAATGCTCACAGGATAACATGGTTAAATTATACACTGTTTATGGTACATACTTTGAAATACCTAGGCAAACTGGAAAATGGTGATTAACATTACATTCTGGAATGTAAAGGGGCCTTAACAGCCCAAATAAAATACTGGCTCTGAAAAGGCCTTGGGTGGGCTGGGCATATCATGCAGTATTTTCAACACACTCATCAGAGTGTCCATTCTAATTGGCAAATATGTCCCATTTAGATTTGAGAGTCTAAAATCAGACCCTAGGGGAAGGTACCTATTTGTACATGGCTATATACACTCCTGTGAAATCCTACTTGCCAATTTATACATCCCCCACCCCTAGAAACTCAAGTCATGCAGTGTCTAGAATAACAGCTACTACAATACCCACATGCTATATAAGTAGCAGCAGGAGATTTCAATGAGGTTATGTCCCTTGAGCTTGATAGACTCTGGAAACACCCCACTAAACCACCCCTGAAACACACAAGGCATAGCAGATTGGTCTAATCGTTATCACTAATAGACACATGGCGGATTGCCAACCCAGTGAAGAGGCTCTTTTCCTGCTACACAGCCTCCCAGCATGCCCTGTCAAAAATAGACATGACCTTTATTAATGCAGCTGTGGTCCCATTCATAACACATACATGCTATCTTCCCAGGGGTATTTCCAACCATGCCCCATTATAACTTAAACTCAAAACAGCACACAAACCTGAAAGGCCCTGCCTTTCTAAAATCCAGGCAGCCATTAACAAACTCCTGACTTTAAAAATGAACATACCTACGGTTGTTCCCATATGTGACTGTGTTAAGGGATAAATACGAAACTCCATAGGCACAAAAATAGCGGAGTATAAGAAACAATCAAGGTTGGCAACACAAGCCCTTGAAGAACAGGTGGCCGAGTGTGATGCCCGAGCAGCTATAACCCCCACTTCTGACAATTTGAGGCAGCTACAAGAAGCCCAAGAGAAGTACTCACAAAATCTCAAGTCAAAAGCATTGAATCATCACTACTTTAGTAAGGTGTATGAACAGGGAGAAAAGGCAGGATGAATGCTTGCACACCTGGCAAAGGCATAACACACACCACGCCCAATACCAGTGTTAAGGGGCAATCAGGGGACCTTGCGCACAAAGCCAGATATGGCCAGAAAAATGCTAATAGCTTTCTATTCTGACCTATATACCAGCAAATTAGCTATTCCCAAAGAGGAAACCACTGTATTTTTTAAACTTAGTGACCCTCCCAACACTTTACAGGGACCTCCTATAAGCAGATCTCACAGAACCAGAAATATTGTACAAGAAGCGGTGGACTCCTTCCCTATGAGCACAGCGGCAGGCTCTTATGACCTACCAATAGGAATTTACAAAAGGCATTCTAAGACAATGGTGCCTCAGCACCTTAAAATGTACAATGAAGTCATTTGGATTGGCCATTTGCCTCAGTCCTTATATGATGCCGCAATAGTCTTGCTGCCCAAACCTGGGAAAGACCTGCACCTCTGCGAGTCTTTCCGTTCCATCTCACTCCTCACAGCAAATGTGAAAATATATGCTAAGGTCCTAGCTAGAAGGTTTAATAAGGTCATTGCACAATTAATGAATCCGGACCAGGTAGGGTTCATACCAACTAAGACCACTAGACTAAACATGAGAAGGCTAAAAAAAAGGCAAAAAAGCTATTTGCAGGGGTGCACAAGCCTGATCAGCAAATTTATTTAGGGTACCTCAAGACCACGCCTGCGCACATTAATGAGACCAAGGGAGGAAGGAGGCATGGCACTCCAGGACCTATAGCTGTGCAACTTACACATATCCTACCTATGATACACCAAGACTTATCAGCCCCACTGTTCCAGCTATGGGCTGAGGCAGCAGAAAACCCAGACACACCCTGGGCATCCCTCCTGGTTAAAAAAAAAAACGTAATCCCAGAGTGCCTCTGTTATACCGGCAGAGTAAAATCCTGTGCATTGCGCACAAAACAATGTGATACAATAAACATGCACCCCAGACCCCACTTTGGGGTAATCCTGTGTTCCCATAGCTGGTTTCCAATACGCCACACAGAATATGGTACAAGCTTAAAATAGTGACCATAGCAGATGTATCAGAGATGGATCAGGTCCTATCATTGCAGCAACTACACATTGCCAGAGAACTCAACCACAGGCTAGCTACAACCCTGACTGAACTCTTCCAACACCCCAACCAGTAGATGATTGATTGCCCAATTATAGACACCCTGTTGGAAACTAACTTTAAAAGGAAACTATCTGTCCTGTATAAATATATAAACAATATAATAATTATGTAAACCACTATACAGTATGTAGACAATGAAATATGGGCCAGGGGAGCATGGGAGGAGGACATAGGTCTAATATCTTGTTTATGCACAATTGTACTGGAGTGGGGGAAAGGGGATGCTAGGAAATGCATGTTAACAATTGACCTGAATGATACTTTGGATGTGCATACAAGACATTGCCTCACTAAAGCTCTAGTCTACCTAGGAAGGTAAGGCGTCTGCTTATTCTACACTGGAAAGACATAACACCTCCCTCACTACAGGAATGGAAAAAAGATATGAAGTACTTGGCATCCCTGGAACTGATTGTACAAGATAAAAGAGGCTTTATGGAGCTACACGACACTGCCTCTTAAACTGTCTCACCAAGGAGAGAAGTGGGGGTGAGACAAATGATGAATTAGGCACTAAAGGCCAGGAAGAGGCAGCCATAGATGTCAGATATGAATAAGTTAGTAACATACAGTGATATCAATGTTCATGTATGCAATCAATGTAGACAATTGTACTTATTATAACAGGTTGAATCAGACAAAACATATGTGTCAATAACATGTTTTAATAAAACTTCCTTTTGAGCAAAAAAAAAAAAAAAAAGCTTAAATAAAATATGTATATATTTTGCAGACCAGTAAATAAAAACTCTAAATATCAACCAAACAACAAATCATAACTTTTCTGATACAAAGTCAGTGGAGGTTTTACAGATTGCTCCTCAGAGGACAATCCAAAATTTGTCACTATGCCTCATTTCATCCAATTTTCGTCTGACAAAAATATGTTACTCTTCTTTCTTTCTCCTTTGGAAATGTCAGAAAATGTTAGTTCTTTACATCTCTATACTAAAATGTCAGTTAGACCTTCTGCTGTTAGTTTGAATGAATGCTTGTTCCTAAAGTGCTTCTCTTTCTTTTTTTCGCCTAAAACACAGTTGTAATCTCTTAAATGAATTGCACTCTTTAAAGCTATATAATTATTGTAAATTACTTTCAAACTGTATAGTTCTTCTACGTCCGTATCTATCAACTTAACATCCTGCTGAGAACCGATAATTCTCTTCTACTGTTCTTTTCCCATTGGTCGGCAATTATTTCACTCTCAGAGTGAAATAGCTTAGTGCAGTGGATACATTTACAGGAAATCTAGCTAATTAAACTGATTGTCATATGTTCACCTTATACATTAGCTTATACCATTGTGGATGTGTTTGCAAAACTCGATGACTTGATCTCTAGCATTTAATGGACTACCAATTAAGTTCTTTTAAACTCTGAATTCTAGAAGAACCTAATTTTATAGAATGGATTTCATTTAAAAAATTTTGTTTTGCAATCTTGTGCTTGCTTATTGTAATAATAAAATAAATGTTTTCTATTAATAACAAACAAGCATTTTTTATATTATATATTATATATATAAAATGGGAATGCATTAGATATTTAAGCTAATAGACTAAAATAATGTACAGATATGGGACCTGTTATCCAGAATGTTTGGGACCTGTGGTTTTCCAGATAATAGATCTTTTAATAATTTGCATCTTCATAGCTTAAGTCTACTACAAACTCATGTAAAAAAGGATTAATTTTTTTCTTAGTTTGGATCAAGTACAACGTTTTATTATTACAGAGAAAAAGGAAATCATTTTTAAAAAGTTGGATTAGTTGGATAAAATGGAATCTATGGAAAACAACCTTTCCGTGGTTCTGAGCTTTCCAAAGATACCATACCTATAGCTTATTTCTTTTGCATTCTCTGCAATACTTTATAAGCTGGAACCTTCAGATTTCAACTTCAATTTCTGTTGTTTGAAAGTACTAAAATCTAACATTTGTTTATATATCTACCCTTACATCCTAACCTTTGCTGACTAATAATATGTATGACCCTCAAGTAGTATACATTTTTTCAGCAGATTTATTATGGCTCGAGGCTGGAAATTTGGATTATATAGGCTATAGTTAGGTAATTGAATTTGTATTTAAGAAAGTTGCCAATTAATAATGAGTTTCCTCTGTCCAAAATTTCCCAATTTCAAAGATAATACAAAAGGAACTTGAAATCATAGAAGAGAACATTCTGAATTTTAGCATGTGTAAAATCTTTTTTTTCTTTTGCCTCAAAATCCTTATTATGCTATTCAAGTTCATGATACATAGTATAGCAAGACTCCAAGTAAGCTAGTAAAACAGAAGTATGATCTAATTTGAAAATCGTCCACCAGGCAATATATATATATATATATATATATATATAAGTCAAATTATTAATTATGTCACATACAGTATATAGCCATATAAGAGGGTTAACTATGCCCTGGCTATATTTTATATGGAAAGTTATTGAACCAATGGCAAATAGTTTCAGAATATCAATGTCTACATCATACTAAAAGTTCATTTAATGGAGAACCACCAGAAAGTTTATGAGCCATAGAACATTATAATTGGACAGGATATTTTAGAGAAGTGCTCTAGAACATTGTTTATATAAAATGCCCAGCTTTTGCATGGATACTTCCATTCACTTTCTGCTAGCTGAAAAGTACATTGTACTGCATAATATAAAATAAGCACAGCTATGGAATGTGAATGTAGTATCAGATCACTTAAAACGAAAGGGTGCAAAGCGGTCACCTCTTTATGGTTATTCCTGTACAAAGCGCTCAACACACAACCAATAAAATGAAAATAGGTGAATGAACCCTTTCCTATAGAAAATAAAACGTGTGTTTTTCAGCAATTTGTTGCGCTATATTTTTCTACTCTCAGCTGTTTCTTGCACCTTTCATGAATGACATTTTTAATGCAACAGTGCCCATTTTTGCAGGACTGCAATTGCAGTAGCACTTTGTAAATGATCTCCTATTTATTGTTTCAAGAAATGTAAAAAATACCTTTTAAGTAAATATATCTAAATTGTGTCCTAAAATGACTTACATTCTCATGTGACTGTTGCTTTAAGAGTTTGTAGTAAATTACAGTGCCGTACATTTAACCAACGCTTGATAACAATTGATTTGTAACTAGACCCTGACATGTTTATAATATTAGTAACATGATAGGTAGGACAGCATTAAGTTCCCAAGCCTACGTGGCTGTGGGGAAATGTACTTCAGAATCTATGTAATACCGTAGAGCACATTTATCATGTAAGAGAATTTTAGACACTGATAAATCAGGTTCGCAGAATAGCACAGTAATTGCAGTGATTTGATTTTTGCTTCGGTAATCTAGGCCACGATATATTTTCATACACAAAAAGATCTATACTGCTTCTATTCTTGGTTATCCCCAATTAATTCTAATAAATCAATACAGAATGGAAAATTAAAAAAAAAACAGTTTTGCAATTTGTATTTTGCTTTCATTAAAATATGAAAGATAAACAGTGATCACCCAAGTGCTTTTATGGATTTAGTAAATTCAACACGAGAAAGGTAACACTGTGTGGTAATAACTTCCACGTTCTGAGCACTTTATTGTGCCTTTACAGACAGACCAGATGTAATTGAAACTTTATTCTATCGACTTCAGCATGTGATAGGTGGCACATTGTACAAATCCTTACTATCTACTTATATTTCTGACATTTGAAAAATAGGATTCAGCATGAAAATAGTCCCTCTGAAACCAATTTCAATTTTATAGTCAGGCTGGTAGAATATAAAAGCTAGAGAGAAAATACAAAAATCCATTAATTGTTAATTCCCATTTTGGCTAAACCCCAGAACAGAACCTTTCTTGATAATTTGAAATATACCAAAAATCAAGCTATTGCTCTGTTTTTTACAGTACAATGGATGGATGTGCTAGGGAGTTGCCACCTTAACAAGCAAGAGGCATTTAGAATTAATTGTCAGGCTATGGTAAACACTCTAAGCAGCTAATAGAGGAACATGTTTGTGTTATAGAGTCTATAGACCAGCACATCTCTGCTTCTTGCATACTGTAAGGATAATACTAAAATAATAAGTCAATGTTCTGTATAAATCCAACTAACTGTAAAATCAATTACAGTGGCCCCTTACCTCAGTCTGGAATATATTCATGGCCAAGGTAGATATATAGCCTGAGGACAATAAACATTTATCAAATGAAGCTGCAAGTTTAGATTGTGATGCCTTAATAGTTGTTGGATGACATACATTACAATGTGTGGCCTAACACACTCAAATCTTTGTAATGGGGCATCTACGGATTTGACTTCAATTTTAAGATAACAAGTCCCTAATAAAATCATACATTTTAGCTGTAGTTATAAAGGCCAGACGCTGATAATATACTCAATTTATGTAATGCAGGTAAACTATGGCCCTGAAAAAAAGGCAAAGCATCAACTGATGAGCTGACATAGTACAGTTTTTTTTTATTGAGAGCTTGCACAGAGAAACTTTAGACAAGGTATTAGATACATATCTTAGTTTCTGAACATACAGTAAGCTACTAGTTACCAGATATACAAATGTGCAAATACTTTCTATAACCCAAAGCACATCATCACTAAAAGACTTACCATATGCCAAAAAAAGACAAAAATTGCTTTGTGCCTTGCTATTGGTGTACTTGTGAGCATTACTAATATAATGGATTGTTAAAGCATGTTCAGTACATTATAGCTGCGGGCCAAGTCCCCAGGTCTTTCAGTAACCTTTTTGTGACCCTGTAGGTGTTTAGTCAAAGATGCCTGGAAGGATTTAACAGCCTCTTGCAGAATATGTGCTCTCAAATAAAATGTTTCATTACTGCAGTCACAGAAATGTAAGATATATTTTATTATTTAGGGCTCAAAGGAAGCTACTGCATCTATTAAACTCAATGACTATAATCCTTCATATATTCTTAAGTCATCAGAAATTGCCTTAGGATCCCTTTTCATGACAACATAGCACTAACAATGTAAAAAAAAATGGACTATCAATAGTTCACATGGGAGTTCCACAGCTAAGCATCTATAGATACAGGGAACCACGAACATCTTCAGGCAGTTTTAGAAGCAGCACACCTGTAAGTTTAAGTTTTTTTTTTAATTATTTGTGCAGAAAAGGTTCCTGTAAGGTTTACATTATAGGTGGAGATTTGTATCTGCCTCCAGTAGCAGAATAGGAAGACGAAGTGTAATATACAACCATAGAAAATAAACCAATTAACAGCCAGCTAGAAGTAACAACAACTAGTTGCCTTGTGGGATGTTAGTTATTGGTGGGATGTTAGTAATTATTGGTGGGATGTTATTTAGTGACAGACAAGTAGTCACAGTATTATTAAGTCAATGGCATTTCAAAGGCTTAAGGGCCAACATTTTAATCTTGATTGAAGTTTTTTTTTTTATTTATGATCAAATTTTTTATTTATGGCTGTGTTTTTACCCACAATAGCATTTCCCCCCAACTGAGTTAAAAAAATCTCTCTACTTAAAAAAAAGTGTGATTTTTATTAGGTTTCATAAAAATGACTTTAGAAGGATAAATGTGATGACTGATGATTAAAAAATTTGACATTTTGCTGTGATTTGTTTGAATTTTTTGACAACACAAAAATTAGTAACTATGGTCCTTAGCAAATGTTTCCATCTTTGCAATGCATCAGTAGAGACGTTTTTGTTTACATTGCTTTTGTTATTAAACTGATACTAAACTGGAAGCAGATTCAATACAAGAATCTGGTTCCTCGTTGTGTGTAAGGGGTGTGAACCTTTCAATACTTAACAAGAATATATACAGTGAGAGTAAATATCCAGTCATTCTATAGAGTAGGCATATCGTAGGTAAAAATTTTCAACAGGTTTTGCTGTGAAAAACAAAACAAAATATAGACTCCAATAAATTATTCATAAAGTCATCACAAAAAAACAGCTATTGACTTCAATGTGTTTTGTGGATTTTTTTTTGGTGAACCCAAATGGGACACATTCACTCATAACTAGAGAGTTTTAGGCAAAGCTTAAATATGGTGGTATGCTGAACTTACTTATTAACTCTCCAATCCCAAAAATGAGGCGGATCCAGTTATAAAGGGAAGGTACTAGGCTACTAAAAGATTTTATTAACGCACATAATCAGTGAAAATTTATTATTATTATTAATAACATAATAATACACAAAAGCTATGAATATCTTGTAAATTATATCCTTAAACGGTGAGTTCTGATGTCATTTCTGTCACATGATGCACTAAAATGTGTGTATAATAATAAATAAAGTACCCCCAGTTGCAAAATATGAGGATATTAGAAGTTACCTCGGAGTTCCATGACCTCCAACTTTGTGTTTTTATATGGTCATAAAACTTTTAATATCCTTATGTTTTACAAGAGGGGGTACTTTATTCACTATATATTGTTATATTTCTAATACATGACCTATGGCTAATTATAGATTGGAAACAATTGGATACTTGTTGGACCAATGAATTATAAATGAACTATTTAATTCACTAAAACAACCCTATTAGTGTTGCCTCTCATATGAAGGACTAACCTATGGGACGAGATGGAGAAGCATTTGGTCTCTTTAAGAATCTGTGTAACATTTGTGTCATTTGAATAAGTCTTTTGGCAGACAAAATATGTTTTGCTAAAAAAAACCTGCAGCACAGGGCAAGACCTAATAAAATCTATATCTATACGAAGACGTCAACTAGATTTGCTTTATGTTTTTTTTTTTTTTTGGAAGAAGTTTTTCTAGTCATCGACTGGCTTTCTCAATTCAGAATATATCTTGGAGCAAAATGACATGGTCTTTAACTGCAGAAAGATCTTGTACAAGTCATTCTCAATTGAGAAAGCCAGTCGCATGACTAGCAAAAACATCTTCTAGAGAAAAAAATATACAGCAAGTCCAGTTTATTTGACTTATTACTAGCAAAACATCTTCTAGAGAAAAAAAATACAGCAAGTCTAGTTATTACTATAGGTACAGTATACCATAACCTGAATGAAAGAGAATCTTCATGTTTACTATACCTGTGCTCTAGATTACTTCTAACTAAATATTATGCTGGGTTAATCACCAAACAAGGGGGGAAACCAAAAATGACAAAATGTTGCACTGATTGCTAGAAAAGGCAAGAGGAGGCATTTACATGTCATTTGTCTAATTAATTGTTGTGGATTACTAGACTTGAAGTTAGTGTTGTATTGTTTATTGCCTTACCCACAAAGCCTTTAAAGCAACACTCTAGTGCAGAAATTCACAATGCATATTACTATAGCCAGTTATTCTTATACTAATTTTTCATTTACAGCATATACTGTAATTTTTTTCAGTTTAATCTATGAAGTCAAACTGACCTGAAATAAATGATAGCTAGTTTGAGTTTCAAAACTAAACCCTCTTGCTGTTCACATACCATCACTTGCTTTCCAAAAGCAAGGGTATACTAACTAACACATCAAGTTTCTCTCAATTTGGAGAGCTATTTGCTGCCTGACTGCATTGCTGACACATAAAGAGAATGCATCCAACACTGAAGAATCATAGTCATTTATAATAAACCTTCAGCATTATTTTTTTTTTAAGAATGTATCTACTAGTTCACTATTGTTAAGAGAATCTGCCATCAAATATTAAGCATATTCTTTCTTTACACATTTCTTACACAGTTGCATCTCATTACAGAACAATGCGTTCAATCTTTTTAACTCCTTAAATAATAGCTATAAATAATTCAAATTATCTAATTTTATATTGTGCATTGGAGTCTGCAATCCTTTCAAGAATCACATACTGTATCTGTTTAGTTAAGTTTACATGGGATGAAAAAGCAAGCTCATTATTTTTTATTCAAGTGGATTTTTTTTAACAGAACCTGTAACTTATAAGTATTAATGTTTGTTAAGATCTTCTGTAGAGAATGCTAAAATGCTAAAATGAAAGCAGCCCTCTCAACACTCTTATCACTCCCTTCTTAATAAGTCACAATACCTTGTAGCAAATTGTGTTCATAGACTTCACAGGACAAGGGCATTTGAATACATTCAGGAGCTTGTCAAATTTTTCTCCTGAAACTTGGCCAAAAAGCCCCAAATCATTCTACATTGCTCACTATAACAACTGGCAGAAACATAAAGCACCAGCACTTAACCAATTATCCTTTAAAAATAAGCACTGCAACTACTTAAAGGATGGGTTAAAATTTTTCTTGGAATGTACCACTGAGTGGATTCAAAAGTAACTAGAGCTGGCTAGGTAAGGGGGTATAGTAAGGGGGTATTGCAGCTAAAGATTTTCTTTGCATACACAAAATACATTGTTCTATTTTATCCCTCCTTTGATAAAAATATAGTGATTGCAACACTGGAGCGAGCTGGGAGCTGTCTCTTTGATGAGTAGAAATGCCTCCGCAAAGTTCAATAACGTATCATCTAGCATTTCCTATTATATCGGTACAGCTAAGTAAAATTTAGCTTGCAGGAGTGGCTGAAATCACAGAAGTCCAATATTTGTTGTATTTGTTCCATTATTCATATTTAAAGAGTAAGGCTAAAGTAATAGATGAAATATTGGCTGGAAAGATTTCAGTATGCCTGCACCATATATTTTCCCACAAGGGTACTGAAAATTTAGAAAAGAAGGTTAGCAGCAAGTTTGTGCATAAAAGAGAATGGGAAAATGATTCATGCATAGATATGTATGGTTGTACACTTGAAATTAGTAGGTAGGAATTTACAAATACCCTGTGTATAGAAAATACAATACATTTAAGTACAAAAAAATTAAACATATTTGCTAGGTATTGTCCCATTCTAACAAAATAACTAAAAAAACTCTTACTTTTATATTTGACCATAGACACTTTACATATATATTGCATATGCAGACAACAACATACTGTACATATGGGGGAATTGAATACTATAAGTCTTAAACAGAAAGACTACTTTCTGCATGAGATTTTTTCTTTCATGTTTAATATGCCTTTTGTACAAACCCCCTACAATCACTTAAAATTTGTTTTGTAGTAGCTGTAGGTATGGAATCTGTTATCCGGAAACCAGTTTCAGAAAACGCCGAAATACAGAAAGCCGCCCCCCAAACTCAATTTATTCGAATATTCCAAAAATAGTTACATAGTTAAATCGGGTTGAAAAAATGACTTTTTTCTTTTTTAATTGCCTTCTGTGGTGAAGTTCTCCTTGCTAAATATACAGGTATGGAACATGTTATCCAGAATGCTCAGGACCTGGGGTTTTAATATGAATCCCTATACTTTGTAATATAATTAAAAATAAAAATAATTGAAACATTAAATAAACCAAATAGACTTGCTCTGCTTCAAATAAGGATTTATATTATCTTAGCCAGGATCAAGTACAGGGCATTGTTTTTATTATTACAGAGAAAATGGAAATAATTTTTAAAAAATGTATGGGAGATGGCCATCCCATAATTAGGAGCTTTCTGAATAATATGTTTCTGGATAACGGATTGCATACCTGTAATTTTGATATAGCTCTTTTTCACACATGAAAATATTAATAACAATAATATGAACTGTAAGTAAACTACGTGCAACTTTTCTCCTCAGGAAAAACATTCAAAAAGGTTGAGAACCAGAAAAGGAATTTTCCAAATATAAGTAAATTTAGGGCTGCCATTAAGTACCTTACTTTTCTCAAGACTACACTGCAGCATCTGGTGGCTTTTCTCATTGCTTTCAAACACTTTGTGCAATACTAACATTAAAGCAAAGAATGAAACAATGACAAAAACAGTTACCTTCAGGCTTCCTCACACTTAAAATGCTCCCTAATAACATTTTACTCAATTACTATGCTTTTTTCTAAACACATTTAGTACTGACTTTATGCAAGTTTTGGTTCATTTGGAAAGGTTAAATAGGCATTAAAGCTTCAATGATTCTTTGGCAGTGTTTAAACCTTAGGCAGTCTGAGTGATTCAGATGGCAATTGTCCTACAATATCAATATTAAATAAGGCATTTATTTTAAACAAAACATTATTCTGACAGCATGTTCATTGTTGCATTATTGGAAACCCAACCTTGAAGACTTTATAACCTGAGTGATATTGCTGTGAAAGTAATATGATGGAGGATACAATTTCATAGTTGAGGAGTTGTCTTGGATGTTCATTTACAATAAGTGCATAATTAATAACAGCTACAATGATAGAAACTCGGGGTTGCTTTGTAGGTTAAAAGGATTGGTAGACATTAACAAACATAGAAACTTTGTGACCTTGACACATATCTATGAAATGCTGTACTATATCCGGATACCTGTATTCCAACTATAAAGTATAGAGTCTAAATCAAACACTTACAGTATATGGCAGATTACATTCTTTAAACACAGCTAAAAATATTATATTGATTTATAAGTTTTTATTGCTTTTATGCAACTGCAACTGTAGTAACACATTATAATGCAGTCACAGTGGTGCACAAACATTTTATACCTCTTATCTTCTATGGCACCTGACTGGTATGTACAATGCAGCTTTGAATGGGCCTTCTGGATATTAACTAACAAGCATAACAGTTATAAATCAAGGATTAGCTTTTGCAAACCTCCCTTAAATTATTATTAAAGAAGAGAGCATGAAATAACTAGTAACGCCATAAATGGCAATTATCATTATAACCTGGCATATTACTTATTTCAATCATGTAGGTATATTTTTATTTAGAAGTTTTTATCTATTGATTCAACAAAGTCCCTCCTGGTCTATGGTGTTTCATTGATTGATAATGCATAGTTAGATCCTCCTCTAAAATATCATAATGTATTCATCCAGTTTTCTAAAAACAAATTCAAAAGTCACTCCTAAGTAGCGATGGGCGAATTAATCCCACAAAATTCGAGAAATGGCGAAAAATTTGTGAAACATTTGCGAAAGCATTTAAGTCAATGGGCGTTAATTATTTTGACGCCCGTCAATTTCGACAACTGCAACAATTGTTATACATGCGCCTATTATGGTCAAATGCATTAAAGTCAATGGACGTCTGAATAATTTTGACGCATGACTATTCTGATGGAGCCCAAATTTTTCCGAATTTCCGCAACAGTTTTGCGGATCTGCTGGCGGCAAAACAGGGAAATTCACCACAAATTTACTCCTGCCAAATTTATTCGCCCATAACTATTCCTTAGTTAACTTTATATGCAAATGCTTATAGGCAACATCTATTTTCTGTTCTAATTGGTACTTTAACTGCTGAAGAATAACAATACTATATGTGCTATATGATACCACATTAGTGTGTGATCCCCAGGAAGATAAAATCCACCTAAACTTTTACAGGAAGGACCCATACAATAATTGTTCACCCAGTTAAAGACTATATGGGCATCTAAACAGTACTATAATTAAAGGAGAACTAAACCCTAAAAATGAATATGGCTAAAAATGCCATATTTTTTATCCTGAACTTAGTTTCAGATTCTCAATAGCAGCAATGATCCACCAGGGCTTCAAACTAGTCATAAGGGGTCCCCATTTTGGATAGTGTCAGAGACACTCGCATGCGAAGTGAGCTCTGATCAGTTGTTATGATGCTAGTTGAAAATGATCAAGCAGAAAATGACTGATGTTTTAATCAGCCTTATATTGTGACATATTCTGTGTGTACTGTATATTTTGAGTTGGTCCCAGTTGAGTTGGTCCCAAAGCTCAGTAACTAAGAGCAGAACAGAGCATGTGCAGTGATTCAGCAGAAATTTAAGGTGGCCATAGATGCAAAGATCCGCTCGTTTGGCGATGTTGCCAAACGAGCGGATCTTTCCCCGATATGCCATTAACAGGCATGGCTATATCGGGGGTAATCTGATTGTTCGGCCGTACGGCCGAACGATCAGATTACGATGTGCCATGAGCTCCGGCGGGATCGGTCGGGTCAAAATCAAACCTGACCGATCGACCAAACGACCGATCTCCGCCGGACGAAAGAAGTCGGCACATGCCACACACGATCCGAAAATCGTACGAATCCTCGATTCGTACGATCGGATCTGTGTGTCTATGGCCACCATTAGATTGCCAGTTACTGGAGATCTTTGGAGGCACATATCTTCCCTGTTAAAAGGGCTGTGGTTGCCTTGGGCTGGTATAGAAGCCCAAAACATAATGTACAACATTTCCAGCCCACTTCTTTAGTTAGGTTGAAAGCCTTTAAAGGCATCTTCACCCACAGTTTCTTATTTTACTAAAATGAAAGAATCAAGGAATGGTCGATACAGTAATACCATATATTTTTTAAAAAAATTGTAGGCATGTTTATAATGGCAATTTTAAAACTGATAAAGATGTACATGCTCTGTGTCCCAGCATTTAGATTATCATGGTTAGGTAAAATATTTTTTAATTGTTTCTGCATTAGCACCAAAGGTATTTAATGCCCAAACAAATGAAATCCAGTATCAAAAATAGCTTCTCAATTAATGTCTGCTTCAAAGGTTGTTTCATAGTGAGTGATGGAATAGGCTGCTTTCATTTGTATTCAGCACCACATGTCCATGTACAATGTCCTTTGAAGTGACAAACCTATAACCAAGATTTAGCTGTTGTTTTCAGTGACCTGATTGTGATTCAAAAGCAACAAATACTTTTCTGCAGTGAAGTGCTTCCCAAATTAAGGGGATTCCATCGCCCACAGAGTCCATTTTTAACCAGATAATTAAATTTTTATAATCGTTTACTTTTTTTAATAAAACAATACTTTGTACGTTATTGTAACTAAAATATCATAAAGTAACATTAGTGGCAAAACACTACTTTTGGGTTTATTTCAGGTTTTCTAGTGAACATTAGATACTGTATGTTGAACCCAATTAAAATGCTTTCTGATCACATATTATTTGGAAACTTATTTGCATCTCATACTACCTTATTACTTTGATCTGTCCTTGGATTATACACAATTTGAAGTTAACAAGTTAAAATAAACTGTCATGGGGTGTGCCATGCCAGTATTAACCACTATAAACAAAGCACATTCACTTATCATGTCTAACAATCAACAGTTCTATAGTGAGTTGATAGTTGGTTTCAGATTAAGAAGTAGTAGCTAAATGGCAACTGTAGGCAAGAACAGAAAACTGTAGGTGGAATTATGTAGTGAAACAGACCAGGTGGAAAGAGGAGATGTATGAATGTACATGAGTTTTTTTTTTATAAAGAGTTATGTATTCAGCGCTTTACGTTTCTTAGAATACATACTGTAACAATGTGCAATCTATGTATTTATTACAGGTATAGGATCTTTTATCTGGAATGCTTGGGACCTGGTGTTTTTTCAGTGAAATGTTTTCATTAATCTAGTTCAACATACACTAGCTTACCTATACTAGAAAACATGAAATAAACCCAAAAGTTTTGCCACTAATATTGCTTTATCATTGTGAATTACATTATGGACTAACACTACAATAAGAAAATGGGTGGCATCATGCTAAGTCAAATGGGTCATTATTGTGTCTAGTCTATTTTGTACATGATGTGAAAAAAGTATCCTGACAAAGTAATAAATTGGGCTGCTGATAATTATTAATAAATCGCCACTGAGATATGCGACTGCGATTAAAGATCAACTATAACTAGCTTAAGAACAATAGCCAATATCTACCATAATTAATGTATGTATCTGGGTATTACTAATGTTTGCAATATTTGTATACGTGTAACTATTATTTGTATATTAGGGTACAAACGTATTTAATGTATTAAATATATTTTATCGTTGTCAAATACTAGCAATACAATTCTCATGTAGAAATAAGTAATCAGGCATTGTGTGGTGTTCCCCAGATACACAATGATGTATGTCCTTTTATTTAAATCAGCCTAATGAAGCATAAGGAATACTGCAAATACGTAAAAGTAAATATCAGCTGGTTAAAACCGGGTCTTCGAAGACTTTTATCTATTAATACAAACCTAAATAAAGGTCTCTGCTCCTAAAGATTTATTCAGACTCCCTAAAATGTTGGCTTGCTTTGTCCTTTAATTTCCTTTAATTTCTCAATTTCTCTTGATATTTAATGACTTTCTTTTAAAACATTTAAACGGGATAGGACAATTGATTCATTGAAATATGTACAGCACAGTGTGTGTGTGTGTGTGTGAGAATTTTATTTTTTCTTTTAGGAAACCACAGTCAGATATCCAGAGTGCCTGTTGCTATCAAGGTTCTTGATGTCAATGACAATGCGCCTGAATTTGCAACAGACTATGAAGCTTTTCTTTGTGAAAATGGAAAACCTGGGCAGGTAAGTGGGCCTTTGCTTACTCTAGCATCATTAATCAATAAAGGAACACTGAAAAGTGTAGAACTTCTCTGAGAGTCTACTGAAAAGCTTTACTATTATAGTACAATAAGAAAATCAAAGTTGAACAAATATAAGGCATTGTAAGTGGCCTTGAAAAAAATAACTGGCTATTTTTCACTCTATACTGCTATTTTCTCTGATGTATAAACATGATCATTTATGCAGCTTCTTTTATAACATATTTCTATTGACACCTGAAGGAAAAAAAAATATTTTTGTCTTACCTTACGGTTAGAAAGGATAGAAGCTGAATAAAGAGCAATGGGATATAAGACAGATGGCAATGAATATAGTTCTGAATGGTTGCCATGGAAAAGCCATTCACAGAAAGCAAATTATTCCATGCAATTATGATACCTCATGCTCATTAGATCAGTCTATGCTTAAAGAAACAGTAACACCAAAAAAATGTAAGTTTTTTAAAGTAATGAAAATATCATGTAGTGTTAACCTACACTAGTAAAACTGATCTGTTTGCTTCAGAAACACTATTACAGTTCATATAAACAAGCTGCTGTGGAGCAACGGCAGAAATTGAAAAACAGCACAGGTTAACTAATGGATAACAGATAACACCATTAGACAGACAGAGCTTATTTGTGATCTGCTGTGTAACCCGAGCCTTTTCTTCTTTGAATGGCTGCCCCCATTGCTACACAGCAGCTTATTTATATAAACAATAGTAGTGTTTCTTAAGCAAACACATTATTTTTACCAGTGCAGTGCAACACTACATTATATTTTCATTACTTTAAAACACTTATTTTTTGACGTTACTGTTCCTTTAATGTCATATCTCTGAAGAAAATAAACATACAACTGCGGGTTCATTTAGCAATTTAGTGAAAGTCTGACTTATTACAACATTAATACAGGTATGGGATCTATTATCCAGCAACCCATTATTCAGTAAGCTACGAATTACAGGATATCCCATAGACTCCAGTTTAAGCAAATAATATGATTTTTTGAAAAAGTATTTCCCCTTTCTCTGTAATAAAAAAGATACCTTCTACAGGATTCCAATGAAGGTACAGCATAATTAATCTTTATTGGAGCCAAAATAATCCTATTGGGTTTAATTTTTATTATTATTTTATGTTTTAGTAGACTTAAGACATGGAGATCCAAATTTTGGAAAGACTCCTTATCCTGAAAACCCCAGGTCCCAATAACTGGTCCCATACCTGTAATAATAATTCTTTATTTATTTTATAGTGTTGACATATATCTTAGCACTTTACAGAGATCATAAACCAATCACTAAACCAGTGGGGCTTATAGTCCTTATCACATTCACACAGACTAGGCTCAATACCTGACTATAGGTTTTTGGAATGTAAGGAGAAACCAGAATACCCAGACACAATGAGAACATAGTGGGGGTCATTTATCAACACTGGGCAAATTTGCCCATGGGCAGTATAGCATGGCAACCAATCAAATTGCTGCTTTCATTGTTCTACTTGTAGCTGGCATTAAAAAGCTAATCACGGATTGGTTGCTCTAGATAACTGCCCAAGGGCAAATCTGCCCAGTGTTGATGAATGAGCCCCCCAGACTCCTTGCCGATAGATTCTGGCTTGGACTCAAACTTAGGACCCAGGTGCTGTAAGGTGGCAGTGCTAACCACTGGCCTGTGATGTAATGGTATCCCATAGCAACCATTTTTCCACCTGAAGTAGACCGTCCAATACATGTCAGTTGTTCGTGGGTTTCTATTGTTTACTATGAAGGGCCAACTTTGTATATTTAAAGCTGCTCTACTGCTGAAAACTGCTCCTCAAGTAACTGTCCTTGCATTTTTATACAAATCACACAGAATATTGTGTATCAGCAAACATTTTTCTTTTATGCACATGTCAGTTCTTTGTCAGTACAGCATACTCCTTTCCCCTTCTCCACCCCCTCCATGCACATCTGTCTCTGCTCAAGATATTGCTGAGCACTTCAAAAACAAAATTGACACTATTAGAAGGGACACTACACTACTCAACCCCCCTAGACTTCCACCACCCTCCCTCCACACTCCCCACTCTCTCCTGTGCTCCTTCACCCCTGTCACTGATGAGGAAGTCTCAAAGCTTCTGGCCTCTTCTCACCTTACCACCTGCCCGCTTGATCCAATTCCCTCAAAACTTCTCCGCAATACCAATCCTGGTCTAATCAAAGCCTTAACTCACCTATTTAATCTTTCGCTCTCAACTGGACTGTTTCCTTCTCAACTAAAACATGCTCTTGTCACCCCCATTCTGAAAAAACCCTCTCTTGATCCCTCCAATCTTGACAACCTCCGACCTATCTCTCTGCTACCTTTCATCTCTAAACTACTTGAGCGCCTAGTCTACAACCGACTTACCTCATTCCTCTCTGACAATAACCTGCTAGACCCCCTACAATCTGGTTTTAAGCCACAACACTCCACGGAAACTGCCCTGACTCGACTAACTAATGACCTTTTAACCGCAAAAGCCAACAATCATTTCTCACTACTAATACTGCTTGATCTCTCAGCCGCATTTGACACTGTAGATCACCCTCTCCTCCTCCAGTCCCTCCAGTCGCTTGGCCTTCGTGACACAGCCCTGTCCTGGTTCTCTTCTTACATCACCAATCGTTCCTTCAGTGTCTCCTACAATGGAGCATCATCTTCTCCCCTACCTCTTTCTGTTGGAGTTCCTCAAGGCTCTGTCCTAGGACCATTACTATTCTCCCTCTACACTTCCTCCCTTGGCAAATTAATAAATTTGTACGGTTTCCAATACCACCTCTATGCTGACGATACTCAGATCTATCTCTCATCTCCTGATCTCAACCCAGAACTCCTAACTCGCGTCTCCTCCTGCCTGTCCGCTATCTCTACCTGGATGTCGCAACGCTACCTTAAATTAAACCTCTCCAAAACTGAAATGGTTCTCTTTCCTCCAAATAACACCAGTAGCATCCCCGAAGTATCCATCATAGTTAACAAGTCCACTATCACCCCCTCTCCCCAGGCCCGGTGCCTTGGGGTTATCCTAGATTCTGCCCTGTCATTCACTCCTCATCTCCAGTCACTTATCAAATCATGTCACTTCCACCTAAAGAACATATCCAAAATACGATCATTTATCACCCAAGACGCTGCCAAAATTCTTATTCACTCTCTCATCATATCGCGTCTAGACTACTGTAACTCGCTTTTAATTGGCCTCCCCCTCCAGAGACTGTCACCTCTCCAGTCCATAATGAACACTGCTGCGAGGCTCATACACCTCAGCAACCGCTCCTCCTCTGCCTCGCTATTCTGTCAATCCCTGCACTGGCTTCCGTTACCTTTCAGAATCAAATTCAAATTAATGACACTGACTTTCAAAGCACTTCACAACTCTGCTCCACCCTACATCTCTGAACTCATCTCTATATACTCACCCACTCGCTTACTACGCTCCTCTACTGACCTCCTACTCAACTCTTCTCTCATTACCTCCTCACATGCTCGCATTCAAGACTTTGCAAGGGCTGCACCCCTCCTCTGGAACGCTCTCCCACGGTCTGTCCGACTTTCTCCCACCCTTTCTACTTTCAAAAAATCTCTGAAAACGCACTTCTTTCGAGAAGCCTACCCTCACTCCGCTTAACTACCAAACGCAACACCACATACAATACCACATTTCTCACCCACTTACTTCGATCTTGCCCACTCCCACACCTTGTGTATAACTCCCTCCCCTTTAGACTGTATGCATATGCATAGGGCCTTCCTCACCTTTTTGTACCTGTATCGATTGTGACGTTTGTTACTCCATATATTCTATATATGTAATTTGTGTGATGTAGTTGTATAATCACATTTACTTTACAGTGTTGGCGCTATATAAATACATGTTAATAATAATAATAATAATATAAGGCAGTATGAAGTACTCATAAAATTAGCCTCTTAAGATGTTGTTTTGATAGCATACCTAGGTTTCTTCTATTATTAAAGGGAGACTCTTGACCATGCATTGGAACTGAAGGCAAATCTCTCAAGAGGGTTGGAAAAGCAGTACATTTAGTAATGCACACCCAAGATTCTAAAAGCTTTTACATTTTTTACCCAAGACTATGACATGTATTTTCATATCACAGAAATGTATTTTATAGCACCAGAGCTTTTTAATGCACACTGGATCAATTGACATTTTTTATGGAGCACTAAATCAATCTAGCATGTTTTTTGTTGATGTGACCTTTTCGTTTGTGTCATAGATTTCTTTAATGCTGAGAAAATGTATAGCCTCTTAATCTGAGGTGATACAATAAATAAAGAAAAAATGCTTTTAGTTTATCAATGTCCCACACATGCTGTATTTTCCTTTATATATCTATGAAGGCTGAAAGTGACATTTAGGAGATCTGGCTCAATACATACCATTTATGTCATACATTTAGAGGGCATACAGTGGTCCGCATTGACATTCAGTTGAGAAGACTTATTCCATGTTAACCAGCATAAAATACAGTGGAGCGAGAGAGGAAAAAAATCAATGAATTCCTAAGTAAAGATGATGCTTTTAAAGGCCGTAGATTTTTTTTCATGTCAGCTTTCAAAATACCTGCTGTACCTCATACTGTTTAAAGGACAGAAGAGATGCTGGAAGCTTACTTAACCTATATGATCACCCCCCCCCCAAAAACAATTGTTGAAGATAATGTTGTCGACAATTGCTAAGTAGATTTTGATCCATAATTGACACCAACTGTGCAAATATTAATTTTAATGTTACGTGGAATCATTAAAGCAAGTTTGTTAGGGGTCACAAACACTCTGAACAAGTTCATTTTCTCAAAGTGGTCCCCTGAGTGATTTAACGTAATTTGTATTTTTAACCAGTTTTTAGAAGATTTTTTGGGCTTTTCTTCAATAAAAGACACTACAACTAGACACTAAAGTTCTAGCATATATTGAATACTTTATTAGGTAAGAGGTCATCAGTTGGATTACCATTTTCTTATACAGGTATGGGACCTGTTATTCAGAATGCTCAGGACCTGGGGCTTTCTGCATAATGGATTTTCCCGCAATTTGGATCTTCATACCTTAAGTCTGCTAAATAATCATGTAAACATTGATAATGGACTGGTTCTGCTTTCAATAAAGACTAATTATATCTTAGGTTGCACAAGGTATTGTTTTATTATTATAGATTAAAAGGAAATAATTTTTAACATCTGGATAAAATGGACTCTATGGGAGACAGACATTGCATAATTCAGAGCTTTCTGGTTTTCAGATTAATGATCCCATGCCTGTACTTTGATAGGGTTAGCTGGAGCAGCATTAGTTTAGCATTGGCCTGTAGTTCAACAACATGCAGTGAAAAAGACACTTCTCTACTTTTCAATGTCTAGGTGATGGATGTCCAATTAAAATGATACGGCAACTAATGCTGGGAGAGGATGCCAGTTGATATAATTTGAATGGCTGTTGGACTAAAAATTGCCCCTCAGTACCCGTTTATAATTAATAAAACACAATCAGTAATCCCAAAGTCTCCAGGGTTACATTTAGAAGCATCACATGCTTTTTACTTTGAAATAACGTGTTTTTAAAAAAGCAACGATTATACAATAATAGTATTACTATGGAGATAATCAAATAAAGGCCCTGCTACTAAACTATTAAATGAGGCAAAAGGGAGTGGCACCTTCTCTCAAAACCCAAGTAAAATTAAAATCAGGTACGTCTCTGACTTTTTTATTCTTGGAGCATTAAGAGTAAACTATTTTTCATACTTAAAATCTGAATGCATTTGAATTCATTCAAACAGCTTGCATCATCTTTAGTTTTAATGCATCAGATGTTTTGTTATACCTTATATGACAGGTTTTTGTTGGATTCTCTTAAATAAGGTTTGGTACAGTTATGGGATACCTTATCCTAAAACCCTTTATCCAGAATGCTGCAAATATTTGGAAGGCCAACTCCTATAGAGTAAATTTGAATCAAATAATTAATTTTTCTTTTTTTCTCTGTATAAATAAACATTAGCTTGGACTTGATGGTAACTAAGCTTCATAAATCCATAATAGTGGCAAAACAATCCTAATGGAACTTATAGTTTTATAGTAGACTTAAGGCATGTTGATCTAAATTAGCCAAAAAAGAAAAACCCAGGTCCTATAGACCTATACTGGTACATTATGTAATTATTTATATATTATATTTATATATTATATTTATTATATATATATTATATTTATACAGCCAATGGTGACCAAAAGAAAACATTTTATGCTCAGATCACCTCTGTTTTTTTTAATAGTATTTATATATATATATATATATATATATATATATATATATATATATATATATATATATATATAGAGAGAGAGAGAGAGAGAGATATATATATATATATATATATATATATATATATATATATATAGATATATATAGATATATATATATATATATATATATATATATATATATATATATATATATATATATATATATATATATATAGTTAAATGTAAATTGTTGACAGAACATAACGTTTTCTGTTATTAATGCTATATGTAACTCCACCCATGTTTTTTTGCAGATCATTCAGACAGTTAGTGCCATTGACAAAGATGATCCAAGAAATGGCCACTTTTTCATTTATAGTCTTTTACCAGACATGGCTAACAATCCAAACTTTACGATCAAGAATAATCAAGGTAATGATATTGATTGCATTACAAACTCCCTTGCATATTTATCTTCAGAGGCGTAACCATTTGGATACTGGATGTATTAGGAATCGGGATGGGAAAATGTTTATTGATTTAAAGTAGTTAGAATTATGCATTCCTATATCACATAGTACTTCTTCACACAGTGGTTGTTTCAGCGAGCCGGTAAGGAAAATGGTACATGGGGCATTGTGATGGACATTGTTATCTTATAGAGAAGCATGGAAATCCTTCTATAAAAATAACTGCTTCCACCATTAAAGGAGTGTTTTACCTTTGAGTTAACTTTAAGTATGTTATAAAATGGCTAAATCTAAGCAACTTTTCAACTGCCCTTCAGGGTTTTTTTTTTAACAAGAGTTTTTGAATTATTCACCTTCTTCTTCTGACTCTTTCAAGCTTTCAAATGGGGGCCACATACTCAATCTAAAAATTATTATTATTATTGCTAATTTTTATTTCTCATCTTTCCATTCAGGCCCTCTCCTATTCATATCCCAGCAGAATAAAAAGCTAAATAACTCAAAAACTGCAAATAATAAATAATGAAAACCATTTGCAAATTTTTTCCAGAATATCACTCTCTACATCACACTAAAAGCTAATTTAAAGGTGAGCAAGTTGTTAGCTCTCAACAATCTTGAAGTCAATGTTTTCTATAGGTGATCTGTCTACTTTTAGATGTGTCTGACATTGGAATACATTTCCCATTCAAGTGCTAAGAAAGCAGTTGCTGCCAAACAAGTAAACTTTATTACAATTTATTTGTAAGAGAACCAAAACTGTAAACCAACAAATAAGCTGTAACCTTTACCATTCAATTTTTATCCCATTACATAAGATAGGGAAGGTTATTTGTCACCACTGACAGCTTAATGTTTTGATGTCACATTTAAGCTTACTATGTATTCTTAGTAAGGTTTTGTTGTCTTTTAAGCTAATTTCAACACATACAGACATGAGCAATATAATACTTTCAGACACCTTTCCATTAGAATTGACAGTTGTACTTTATTAATTTTTTGTATGCAATTGATACACATTAAGAAAAAAATATATAAAATTGTTGATTAGCAGCTAACTCAATCCAGGTTGTCTGTGTAAATTTCACTCACTGAAAGCATTTTTCAACAAAACCCGAATGCAGTGAAAGAAAATATACTATATATATATGAATAAAACATGTGTGCCATGTATGCATTGGTGGCAGGGCTATAGGATTACTTGTGTATGCAGCTTGCTCAACCACAATGTCCTGAAAGCACAAAATAACCTTCATGGGTATCATGATTTCAAATCACCCAACAATAATGTAATTAACAAGACATCTGATCCATGTTTGCTTTCTGGAGGGCAACTGACCTACAGAAATACTGATCTGTACACTCTCTCATAGAGTATATTCAACATATAAAATGAAAATGAGAGTTTATGCTCGGGCTTAAAATGGAATAGTGCTAAAAGCCTGCAGTCAACATGGAAACATCAATCACAAATGGCAGTTAAAGTGGTCTGCAGAGATTGAAATAATCAAGAACACTGATCTAAATTGTAAAGGCTTAATTGAGTCTGGAACATATATAGAGGGGGGACTCTATCATGCTGGTTGCTTGCAAATGTGTTTACTGTATCAGTTGTTATATCTAATGAAATTCATGTTTAGTATCTGTATGTATTTATTAGTGATGAGTGAATTTTTTTTTGCCGCGAAAATGATGCCCATTAACTTCAATGATGAAAAAATTGTCTCGAGTCAAAAAATTGTTTGCTGCCTTGCAAAGTTTCTGCAAAGCAAAACAAGTCAGATTCACCCATCACTATTTATTATATGTATGTCCAGTATATAAAGGCAGACTCCATGAACCCTGTAGGCAAGCTCTGTGAGTCAACTCTATATCTGCATTTTTGTCAGCAAAACTGAAAATGTATTTTAAGTCCTGAGTGCCAACAATAAACCCATATCTCCGTTACTGATAAGGGTTAACTCCTTAAAATATGTTAAAGATTCTGTGAACATATTATGGTAGTATGATTTTTATAACAAAGACTGTTAAAGGCAATAATGACCCTAACCTGGCAGACAAGGTTGGATAACTTCAATATAGTCTAAAGGTCACAAGAAAGTACTCAACTGTACAAGGTATTGTCTAAAGTTCCTTGTGTTCAATAGGAATAGGCAGATAATTATGTAGACAATTATCTAAAGTTCAAATTTTTCAAGACAAAAAGTCAAAGAGCGGCTTTCACCATAACATTCAGCTTTAAACAATTAACTTTAATAATGCACCATAATGCTAATTGCTTTAATAGCAACTTTAGCACAAAGCCAACTTTTTTTTCATATAATTAAGACATTTGAATTCAAATTCTAATTATATA
The DNA here is from genome assembly GCA_038501925.1 of Xenopus petersii. NCBI lineage: Eukaryota > Metazoa > Chordata > Amphibia > Anura > Pipidae > Xenopus > Xenopus petersii. Next base: position 49,717,377 of record CM076678.1, on the reverse strand, counting down.
TGATACATTTTATTTTGACACAATAACTTTCATGGAAGAAGTAGTAAAGTGTTTTACTGTATATTTTAAAAAAACTTAGTGAGCTTTGATGGAAATAACTGCAGAATGTTTCTTTTTCATACCTTTTAGTGTATCTGCTATCAATTAAAAATGTCTGTCTATTAGATAGTACTATAATATCCGTGATATAACAGAAACATACAAATGGACCTAACTTGATTAAAGGTTTCTCTGGTGTCTATGGGGGACTTGTATTTAATACACAAGTATTCAATAAAACACAACGCAAAATGTCCTGATGATTTTATTCACATATTTTGCACACCTGGGGGCCGATTCACAAAGGGTTGAATATCGAGGGTTAATTAACCCTCGATATTCGACTGGGAATTAAAATCCTTCGACTTCAAATATCGAAGTCGAAGGATTTTAGCGCAAATAGTGTGATTGAACGATTGAAGGATTATTCCTTCGATCGAACAATAAAATCCTTTGAATCGAACGATTCAAAGGATTTAAATCCAACGATCAAAGGAATATCCTTCAATCAAAAAAACTTACGGAAGCCTATGGGGACCTTCCCCATAGGCTAACATTGAGTTCAGTAGCTTTTAGATGGCGAACTAGGGGGTTGAAGTTTTTTCTTAAAGAGACAGTACTTCGACTATCGACTAGTCGAACGATTTTAGTTCGAATCCTTCTATTCTAAGTCGTAGTCGAAGGTCGTAGTAGCCCATTCAATGGTCGAAGTAGCCCAAAAAACATTTAGAAATTTTACGTTTTTTTTACTTCGAATCCTTCACTCGAAGTTAGTGAATCGGCCCCCTGGTGTCCACAGAGCATAATTAAAGCTAGGTTGATATGCCCCCTATCACAAATCATGTTTATTGTAGCCCAGACATCAAAGGCTTTAACCAGGGACCATAACACCATAGATTATCTTTGCATATTACATTTTAATGCTAGTAACGAAACCACTTACCATTTTACCTAACCTGATTCATACATTCAACAGAACTGTTAGGCCTTAGAATCAATTACATTAAAACCCAAGCCCTGAACATCAACTTTCCACCACCAATGGTTGAGCTTCTTAAGTTCCTAGTTCAAAATAACCCTACATCTACAAGACATCTATAAGACAAATAACAGATCCCACAATGTAAAGTAGTCAAGGGTACATTGGAAACATGGTCAAAATATGAAATCTCATGGTTCAGTTGCATCCATATAGCAAGAATGACCATTCTACCAAGGGTTTTACCACCTTTGGTCTGTCCCCATTCCCATGCACAGACATAGAAAACTTACAGTGGCAGGTTATGAAATTTCTATGGAATGCCAAGCCCCCAATGATCTCTATGGCAACAATACTGGCTTACAAATTACAGGGAGGCCTGGGAGTTCCAGACTTTCAAGCAGCCCAGATATCATCTGTCCCACTGCTGTAAGCCAACCCACCTCCAAAATGTGTGACCATGGAGGAAGTAGTGGCAACTCCTTGTGAATACTATGTGTATCCAGACCTAATAACTTAATGTCTATGTTGGAACAAGGCCCTGAACATTTGTGATTAAGTATAAACCAGAATTAAGTATAAAACAAATCTTTTATCCCCCCACTATCCAGCAGCTCCCATCTTAGGCAACACAGAATTCACTCTCCAGGACTAGACAGGTGTTCCTTTCAGTAGTAAGAGGCAATGGGGCTCACAATCTCAACACATATGTATATATAAGAAACTCCACTTTCCACTATTCCAGTTTGTGCAGCTACAGCATTTTTTGAAATTGAAGGTACCCACTCTCCTCATTCTTAAAGATTATATGTAATACTTACCCTTGCTCTGGGGGCATACTATCAGAGCTGTATCAAATAATGATAGAAGCCCACTTATTTAACCTTATATTAAAGCATGGGAAGGCAACCTAGACCAAAATTTGGAAGAGCAAGATTGGCTTAGAATCTGGGACTCACAACAGTTCAATCAAGACCTCCTGCTTGTGGTGGGATACATGGTTTTGTTGCCATAATACTTAATTCCAACCAGGCTTCAAAAAAATAAATAACCACTACAATCTCCTATGTTTTAGAGGATCTGAAAGCAAGGGCATGGATCACTACATATGGTGGCAGTATCCCAGAGTGCTTCTTGTCCAGGGTCTATGCAATTATATTTTCAGTAACAGAGATTAAGCTATGTAAGTCACCGGGGCCAGTTTCTACTTGGAAACAGAATCCCAAATATAAACAAGTATATGAGGATTCTTAAAACCCATATATTTACTGCCACTAAGTTAACCATTGCTGGTCATGGAAATCCTCACTCCTACCTATACAGCAACTAAAAAGTAGAATCAGCTGGATTTTAGTAAACAAGAAACAGACAAACATTCTTGATGTTAAGAAAACACAATTTCATAAGCCGTGCTCTCCTCTCTAAGAGCCCTGCTTTCTCTAATTAGCAGATCAGGGTGGGACTCTGGAGGATTTGCTGCGTTAGAGGGAAAAATAAAACCTAGCTGAGGGAAATATATAAAACCTCAGTACAAATTATGTAGCAAGCTGGGAGGCCTTCCGTCTATGTATATGAATAAAACTTTGCAACAAACTGAGAACGAGTGCAACAAACTGAGAATGAGTGGGAAGCTACAGAAGGCACCATTTTGATTTTTTAGTTGGTTTCTGACTTATTACTCTTAATTAGTGATGGGTGAATTTATTTGGCAGGTGCAAATTCATGGCAAATTTGCCCGTTTCGTCGCCGGCAAATACATTTGCAAATGTTGATGCCAGAGAGGGTTTCAACGCTGGTGCCAAAGTTTTTTCAATGCCAGCAACTGTTCTGATGCCTGCACCCATTTTGACGCCAGCGAATTGTCGTCGGCGTCAAATTCTCTGTTACACAAATTTTTCGTGGGAAATTCATAGTGAACCGAAATGGGACAAATTCGCCCATCACTACTCTTGATTATTGATCCTTACTTTTGAAATGTGAACTTGCCTTACAACCTGGTATTTGCATATTAATACCAATGTGTTCATGATATACATATTAATTAAACAACAAACTGAGACCCAAACCTCCACTACATATTCCAGGCTTTAGAGGGATTTATAAAAAGGCAAAAAAAACAGCTTTTAATTAATGCCCTTTTTATGCAAGACTCTACTTTATTTACTTTAGTAGCCACTAACTAATACTGCCTAGGTTACACAGTTGTTATCAACAAATTTTTCAGAATGTAGGTTACCCCCAGCACACTACGATTTAGTGTACAACTAGCATTTATGTTATGTCTACTTTAGTACATAACAATCAATGCCAACCTGAATGGCAGTAATAAACATAAAGGGAACAAGGACAGATTCCTGTCGTACTCCACTAACACTGGTCTAATTATAAAATGTTCCATTTACCAGCACTCTATTCAAGTACAAATATATGTTCCAGGCTAATATTCCTTAATTAAATTAGTGACCTTCTGTGTGGTACTGCATCAAATGCTTTACTAAAATCTAAATAGATCACATCCACTGCCAACCCAGAGTCTAGGGTTCTGCTTATCGCCTTATAGAAGGATATTGTCTTCATCTGGAAAGATCTATTGCAAAGAAAACTAACCTGCTAAAAACTTGTAGCATTGTGATTTGGAATGTATTCCAGAATCTTAAGCCTTATTACCTCTCCAAATGCTTTTCTATTACCAATATCATACTTGAAGTTTTCATACGGAGAATCCCTTTTTAAATAATAGCACCAGACTAGTAATTTAGCAATCTCATGGCACCATGCCAGCCATCAAAGAACGTGTAATATTTATTGATGCTAAAAACTTAAGGCTTGAGCACTTGGTTCCAAAAACCTAAACCTAAAACCTGCAGAGCTTTTTATTTTTTTTATCAGGGAGAAAAAACAATCGGTAGCAAGCTGAGGCATTCAGAAGTAGAAACCATGCGTGACTTTCGGAACGCACACAAGGTTCTAGGAACTGAATGCTGAAGCCCAGAAGCTTGATCATTAATAAATCCAGCCCTAACTAAAATTTGGCAGTCATAGAACTGAGCACTTTTAGTTCCCTGTGATGAATACCAACCTCTCCTGGACTATTGTTGATTTGACACATGTTCTAACCTCTTTTCCTCCTGTGTCAACCAGCCATCAAGAGTTATTATTAAAATTGTGTTGCTTAAAAAGAACCTTCATAAATGTTTATAGAAAATAAAAGGGAATACAGCAATATGACAGAAAACCATCAGACAAAGAGGGATGACAGACAAAGGGGGGATGCAGTCAGATTTAAAAGTAAACTATTTAAACAGTTATGTATCATATGATCAATCTCCAACTCACTAATTGGTTACTTACTGGTAGCAGGTAACAGAGCGCTGCAAAGGAGGATGTTGTGTTCTGGCTTTTACAGTATTAGACATCAGTTCACTTAGCCTTTGAAGATTACATTTTGCCTATATTGAAAACTTTTTTATTATGCACAGCCTATTTACTCAGCTTTATATATACACTGATCTATTTAAAAAAACTAAGTTGAAGTATTATACAAAAAATATCAATATCAGTTTTTACTACTGGTTTAATTTGAATTAATTTAATAAGTTGTGTAACTGTGCTTAAACAAATATCTTATCACTCTAATTGCACTGCAAATAATCAATAATTTAGGACAATGCTACAGTATAAACCATCAATACAAACTTTTATCACAATAAAAAATGTGCAGATGTGCAGTCCTGATCAGAACTTGCCAACAGAATTCCAATTAATTCCCACATATAGGCAAATCATTTACTTGATTTGCCAACAGTTTCTCAATAGTATGCTCATGGTTCATTTCATATGCAAATAGAAATTGTAAATGTCCTAAATAGCCACAGAACAAATGTCAGTTTTATAAAATATTATACATGAATTGACTTAATTATCTACACTGCTCCATCAGATAGATAAAGTGCAACTACCAAATGGGAATACAGTAGTTGCACCCCCCACAAAAACAATCAAACAGTTTACATTAACCTATACATTAACTTTTTTGACTAATACAGTTCGCTAACAAGATGTGAACATAGAGGTGGCTAAATAACTTCACATTCATGTGTGTTTGAGTGGTAGGAACTTAGATTGTAAGTACCACTTGACAGGGGTAGCGTTTATCTGACACCAACAAGCATCTCCCCCTTCCTTAAAAATAACAATCCATCCACATGTGATACCTTGGATGAAAAGGCCGCATCTTATTCATTAAATCAGATAAATAACAACCAACATCAGTTAAGTGTATAGCAATGTACAATCACATTTATCTAATACATATATTTGCAAAGATCACTTGGCCTAACCCCTGTTATGCCCTACACTTGATACCACTACCACCTGCCCCCCCAAAGGACCCCCTCCTGCTGCAACACTAGGCTAATACCTCCCCGATACACCGCTACGCCCTTGTTCTGAGGAGAGTGAGCAGGAGCTGTTCAAAGTAAAGAGAACATGCACTTCACTTCCTTCCTCTTTTAACCCCTCAGTCGACACCAGAACTACAACACCCATAATCTCTGACACCCACTTCTGGTTCCGCCTTCCTAGCCCTGTCATGGCCCTGTAATTCCCAGTTCCTGGTTCACTCCCCACAGGTATTCTGGATAAGTGAGTGACAAAAATAATTTCCGTAAAGCAATGTAGAATATTTATATTCTACATTATAATAAAGGATTTGAATAATAATTAGCAAGCAATTTTTAACGAGTGAACAAAAAAAAGTAATCATAGCAAAATTTAGGGAATACAAATTGTCATTTGCACAGGACAAAACTGAGAAACAGATTTCAGTCACTCAAAGACAGCAGAAAGGCATGTTTATTTATATATTTTATATCTGTCTCATTTTATCTTTTGCCCAGTATAAAACATGCTATCTCATCGAAGCAAACCCTGGTGAGTTATGACTTGTCACTGTTTTTGCTACTCTGCAGTATTTCCAGAGAGAGGTTGGGAAGTCGAATGCAGGGCAGTGACATCCATAAAGGAATTTGTCCATTCAGTAGGTGGTCTGAGCTGTGAGATGCATTTCACTGTTAGGTCATGTGAAGTGACTGCATAGTGCAATTCCGCAGAAAAGACCTTGAAAAATACTGTGCTTTATATGAAATGGCGAACAATTGTTTTACTGCTTCAGCCCCACTCAAGAGTTTTTAAATGGACACATTTTCTGAACTTGAGCGCTTGCAAAAAAATACAAAGGAACTAATATGTTACATTTCAAAAATGCAATGGTTGAATTGTACATTACAATGATTCTCCTGCTGCTTGCTGGCTTCCAGCTGCAAAACCTTTGTTAATCTACTTATCCTGTTTTTCTTCTATTTTTATTAAGTCCTTTCCTCCAGCAGCCTCTCTCTGGTGTTTTAGATCCATTCTGTTCTCAGTTTTATTCCATGGTTATTTTTTGTATCATGGTTATTAATTTCTGAACATGGAAATAAACAGGGTTGCAGAGCTGTTTTAAACTGGTTTAAAATGTATTGGACTCTCACCACTGTAATTGTAAAATAGATTTTATTTACTATTTATTTAACCAATAAAATCTTTCACATTTTCACATAGTGCTGTATAATTACACAAAGCCAATAGGTTTCATTTTGGACACAATTGGAGGAATGTAATAAAAGTCGCAAAGAGCAAACCAATTTGCACAAATAAGAATACAATTTCAGATTTTACAATGTAATACTCTTCCTTAAACTGTTATTGCATTGCAAATTTCCATTGCGCATTGTCCATTTTTAAGAAGTGCTTGAAGGTGTTGTATTCTTTTGGAGCAAACGTAACAACTTTTTCAGTAAGAAGTTTTGTTACATTCACTGCGCACTTGCGAAAACCTTCTTCCACTGTCAGAAGTGGTCGCTAAACAGTTCTGGGTTCGCAAAAACTATATTAAATTTGCGCAAAGGAAAATGTGTTCGTACAGAGGCATAACTTTTCACATTGCGAATGTTTTTTAAGTTACTGACTTTTATTACATTCCCCCACGTAGGCCAGTTGTTTTTCCCAGAAATGCTGTATTGTTCCCCACAATTCTAGTGCAATTGTTGACACAAGCTGGAGTTGCATCCAAAGCAATTGTTTGCATCTTGATGCATTGAATGCAATTGCACTTAAGATTTGCTGTGTCAGAGATATGCCATTTCTGGTGTTCATTGTCAAATGTCGTTTGTATGTTATGCTTCAGCTGCAGGTTTGATGCGCGTATTAATAAAACACACAGTAGGAACACTGGAATCAAGGTAATGATAGCTCCAGGGTTCCTCTGTGTTAACTGCAAACTGACTTACACAAGGTGTACAGACCTTTAAAATGACCATTGCAGCAAAGTGAACAAAGCATGTAATAAAGTAACTAGTGCTATAAAGTGAACAAGATTTTATAATAAGTATGCCATAGAGTATAAAAAAGTTCATATCACCTGGATCTATACTTTTAATCACTCCCAAAAAATATGTAGTGTCCTGCAGTTCCTTTACTAATGACTGCAAAAGTATATCTATAAATCTAGATATTATTTTAGCCAGCGATCCTTTGATATAATCTGTATGTCAGGGGGGCGCAACAAATTTTTATGTATTTCAGTAGTGAATATATATATATATATATATATATATATATATATATATATATATATATATATATATATATATATATATAAAAATAGTCTTACCAGATGTTCAACATAAAGCAAGTTTTCCGATATCCATCCATCCAAGCGAGCTTCATCCAACAGATTTTTGAACTGCAAGTGAAATTTAGAGGATCAAATGTCAGTTTACAATAGCAAGTGGCATCTGATAATTTGGTCAACAGTACCCATTATCCAATAAACCAAAGCCCCACCCTTGTCTGCAAGTTAATTATTTCTGAATAATCCCAAATTTTTTTATGGAATTGCCCTTATGGTTTCCCGTGTCAGACTGCAGAATTTCATAATATAGGATATATGCACATTCTTGCAGAGAAGAAAACATACCTACAGTAAGTGTTTTCAAGGATGTTGAGCTTGGTTTAGTAGTCCAGTAGCCTGAAAACCTGTTATGTGTCTCAGGCACCTGCCTACATATCTCAGGCACTGCATGTGTAGAGGCACCACACATGCAATAAACTTCCCTTTGTTTAGTTGGGTTTATAATCAAGTTAATTCTAGTATGTACCCTTATTTTCCACTGGCTTGTCAGGGGAAACCAGGGCCTATGAAGGTTAAAAGAAACTGCCACAGTTATTTCTCCTCTCTACCAGTTTCATTAATTAATGGGATTACCTTGACCCAACTCATAACATGTTCAGGTCAGAAAATAGGAAAATGGAGACTGGACCTCCAGAACACTCAGGGGCTACTTTAAAACAGTTCATTTCTCCAAACTATATTTATGAGCACAAAAACACACATTTTTCATTAGTTACTGTGTAAACATTATAACATTTAGGAATAGGTATCAAAAAGTTCTAATATCACTAAAATTCCACCTTTAGTAAATAGGCTTCAATGTTTTCAATGTCAAGATTTTATAGCAGAGCTAAGTAAACTCCACATTGTACTGGGAGAAGAGGAGCTTAGAGCATAATTAGCTGCACACTCTGTAACAGACCATCACAGATTAAAAGAAACTGAATATATTATGCATGAATATCCTATTTTGGACTAATATCCCAGGATATATCCCCTCCAATTTCCAATACACAATAGTTTGCCTCCCCTAACCTGTCCCATTACAATGTCCTACCTGCATTGTCAATTATAAAATGTATTTGTTCTTTCCAATAAAGCTTATTTGATTTTATTTGAGTAGATTAGGGACCAAACTATCCTTTATGAGAAGTTATAAAAACACAGGGGCGTAGAATAGGACAGGACTCTGCCACACCAAAAACTGTTGGTTAAGAAACTCTACAGTACATCTCCTGCATTAGCTATAAGCTTTTCTTTGTACGCAGTATATGTGTGTGTTTTAAAAACAGCTCCCAGTAGATTCTATGCACAGCGTAAAAACAGTTTTCACAGCGTTTTTTCATACTGTGTTAAAATTATGAACTTTTTGGACACGGCTTATATTAATCTGCAGACATTTAAAAAGGCTATTTTAAAATGTATTACACTCTCTAAGATCTAATTTCCTCATTCATTGCTGCTTAGTGAGTCAAGCCAGTATCTTTTTCACAGCAGTATACCCATTTTAGCCATGGGTCTCTCAGCATATTCAGGATATATCTGCTGCTGTGGGGACAATAAAAGTTATTAGAAAGAAACAAAGTGGAATTAGCAAATGATTAAAGTTAATATTGAGTGAGCAGAACAAATCCTACTGTAGCTCACTCAAGATTTATTGAAGCCAAAGGACATTATATATACTGTATATATATATATATACTGTATATATATATATATATATATATATATCTAGATATATCTACTACAAGAAGGTCCGCACTCTCAGATCATTTATTGGCACTGCACCCAGGCAAATTTAAGTTACTTTATCCAGAGTGCTGGCAACCCTTGGATTTGTGTGTGTGTGTGTGTATATATATATATATATATATATATATATATATATATATATATATATATATATATATATATATATATATATATATATATATATATATATATATATATATATAACAAACAAGGGAAAGTTGCGCTCACCATTAGGCGGGGGTGCAATGAGGGTGTGACCACAAAATACATATAGTCAACTACAAGAGGTCCTCTGCACTCAACCCATTATCAATATATTTAAGACAGCGACATTATGTGCATACTGCTACTAAAAAATGCCTTACCCTTTAAACAACACAGGGATTGTTTGTCCATATATTGCAATATATTTAAGCTGGCCAACTACGTCAGTCATCTCATATATGGCCAGTCCTACGCTTAATTTTCATCTGATTCATTAAGAATTCAATTGCTTAAGTATACATTTTACAAAGGGACTAAGTTTTACCTGCAACTTAATAGCTGCTTTCAAAGTAAACTCCCAAACATGGCTGCCCTTTTATTAGACACCAGTGGGATCACCTGACTATAGCTGGGAAGGGTGGGAGCGTGTGTGTGCGTGTGTGCGTGTGTGCGTGTGTGTGTGTGTTTCACTAACTTCAAGTGAAGGATTCTAAGAATTTCGAAGTTTTTTTTTGGGCTACTTCGACCATCGAATGGGCTACTTCGACTTCGAATTGAAGGATTCGTAGTAAAAATCGTTCGACTATTTGACCATTCGATAGTCGAAGTACTGTCTCTTTAAAAAAAACTTTGACCCCCTAATTCGCCATCTAAAAGCTACCGAAGTCAATGTTAGCCTATGTGGAAGGTCCTCATAGGCTTGCCTAACTTTTTTTTATCGAAGGATATTCCTTCGATCGTTGGATTAAAATCCTTGGAATCGTTCGATTCGAAGGATTTTATCGTTCGATCGAAGGAATTATCCTTCGATCGAACTATCTGCGCTAAATCCTTCGACTTCGATATTCGAAGTCGAAGGATTTTAATTCCTAGTCGAATATCGAGGGTTAATTAACCCTCGATATTCGACCCTTAGTGAATCTGCCCCTAAGTGTTATTATGTGAATTCTAGGGAGGTGGATTATTGTCACTGCTGTGTAAGGGCTGAAGGTAATCTTTGATAATAATAAATTCAGCATTGTTCCAAATATGGAAACGTATGACTGGTGGATATTTTAGCACAACATTGGCTGCAGTTTTTCTTACCTTGAAACAAAATGCCACAATGTCTGCAGATACATTTAATGGCCTAGAGAAACATTATGCAGATCTGGGGTCACCTATAATGATATTGTTCAGAATGTACTTCTTTAAAGGAACTTTATGAAGACATTGAAATCCAATGATCAGTTTTTCTATTTCAATTTTTTAAAGAGTTAACTAACGATGTGTATTCAGTTTTTATTTTGCGATTCAGATGCCAGTTTTCCTGTTGGCAAGTTCCCCAATGTAAACGAGATGCAGAAGATAGGGATTACTTTGCTATTTCATACCCCTGACATTTTGCACGTTCATTTACCTTCACATATGAACAAAGCCAAGCTGGCATTAATGCGGGAGGGGCAATCAATTGCACAGTGGGTGAATGTCAACTTAGAGCTTATTCATTTTTGGAGACGTGAGACAAATATCTTAGCAGCTCTGTTGCTTTGGTGCACCTTGTTCAATAAAGGTGTTCGAAATCAGAGCAGATGAGGGAATAAAGGACACGTTAACATTAATAAAACTCCACCTTATAATTCATTATCCAGATAGCTGGAGGTTTATTGAAGGTTTAAGAGCAATGAAATTATTGTTTATTATAAGGGATATTTTATCCTTTTATTCAACTTAAGCAGAAATGACCTTCTTCAGCACGTATGGTGTATATTATTAAATGCCACTAGTTCTGATTCTTTTATTGTTTATTAAGCATTTGGCAATCATGGAGTGAAAGTAAATGAAATATGCAAATAATGAGGTTGAGTTTTGCTTTTAAATACTTAATATGAAAGATAAACATAAAATGCAAGGAAGCAAATAAATACTGTAGATTTAATATATTAACTATATCACAGTGCCGATCTTTATTTTGTTTGAGAAATAAACAAGAAATCTGGTCCATAATCACCCTAAAAGCATTTAAGCACCTAAAAAGTGCTACTATTCTCCCAATGTTTCGTGAGCTACAATTTTTAACTTAGTTTACAAATAGGTTGATGAAAGATTAGTTTATAGTGTAAGCTTTGCATGATATGGTTTCACTATATGCCCTGTATGTCACCAGTGAATAAACTTTGCACTATTATCTTTAAATAGTACATGTTATCAATGTACATGGACAGCTATAGGAAACATGGTGGTTATAAGATTAGCTCAGGGTGCTGAGTTATATTCCAAACTGGGTGCTATTTGAAAGGAGTTTGTATGTTCCCCCCATGTTCACATGGGTTTTACCTAGGTACTCATGTCCCCACTCTAAAAATGTACTAGGGCAATGCTTTCCAACTTCTGTGTTATCGAGGGACGGAATTTATCTGGCCTACATGGTGGATGGCCGATAATGGAAGCCTGTGTTCACCACTCCTAGTTTTTAAACCACACCCATTGTAAACCACACCCATGTTACCACAAGACCATGTCCACATTAATGGTGGTAGCGCTCCAAAAAAACCAAATGGTTTGTGTTCACTGCAGGGATGCCACTCATACGTGAAAAAGTTAAGTCATATTAAGACATACCCTTAAATCCATATGCCTCCTCCTCCCCTGTGGATAACACAGTACCCCAACACATGATTATACACCTTAGGAATGCCTAATAATAATTTTAAAATGCTAACTAACCCCCAGAACAGTTCCACAGGCAGAGCAGGGCTCACACAGGCAGGATATTGCACACCCATGGAGAATAAGGTAGGCAGAGTACGGCACACACAGGGAGAATAGGGCAGGCAGAGTATGGTACACACAGGGAATATAGGTCAGACAGATTATGGCACACACAGGGAGCATAGGGAAGGCAGAGTATGGCAGACACACATGGAGCATAGGGAAGGAAGAACAGAGCAGGAGACAGGGAAAAGTATCAGGGCCACTTTAAGATGTGCTACATACAGTGGCAGAGTGCTGGTACCCCCCAGCTGTTTGTATGAGTATGAACAGGTGATCAATGTGGGCAGTTTCAGACTGCGTCTCAGATGTGAACAGTACAGGGTTTAAGGGGTGTGAACAATAGAGGCGTTAAAAGTGTGTACAATGCACAGGAGATTAAAGGTGTGAACAATACAGGGGATTACAGTCTGAATTTGAGGTTTAAACAATGCAGAGGCCAGTAAATCTCTGTATTGATACCTTTTAAAATGTATATATGGGAAACAGACACAGATGCAGATTTTTATGTGGGGGCCACACGGGGGGGGGTTGCAGGCTGCAAGTTGGACAGCCCTGTACCAGGGTAATTTATTGTTACCCAGGGTCCAAATACTAGAGCACTACTGAGTGCAAGAGTGTGCTCCTTGGTGCTCACATACCCAGCACTTGTGTCCTGGGGAATGCTGCATCAAAAATTTGAAGCTCAGAGCAAAAATAAGTGAGAGGGGTCTACTTGCATCCCTCCTCCCATCCCTCTCGAATAAAGTATTGTTTAATGAAGTTACTGTGGTATTCTAAGGGCAAGTCTCTATTCTCTGAAATAGAGCATAGAGACTTGCGGCAAAGCCAGAACACTGCACAAAGTAAAAAAAAAGAAAATTGTGAATTTGGGCCAATTTTTTGCACTTTGTACACTGCATTTTTAATGTAAATAACCACGAGTGTTAGTTGATTACCTCCTGATTGACCCAAATGTGAATGTGATGTACGCTCCACAGAGGGCAGACACATATGAAAATGATAAACAGTAGATGAAAAAGGGAGTGCTGTTAGAAGGAGGAAATGTGGCAAGTTTGACAACATTTGCTGTACAAGTGTTTGTATCATGGAAAGCATTTTAACAGTTGGACAACAACTTATATGTAGGGAGAGAATGTTTATTCCCCTGTAGGTTTGGTTCAGCATACTGGATTACTAAGGGAACAGATAAATACACCTGACTTGCTTTAATCATTTTAAAGGAATTGGCCTCATATGATAGCACTTCCCAAAGTTGTAGCCTTAAGGGTAGTGCTATTTCACAGCAAGTCCAAATTCACAGCCACTTATCAATGAAATAAAGTAAAAGAAAACAAACGAGACATTACAGATATGGGATCCGTTATCCAGAAACTCATCCAGAAAGCTCTGAATCACAGAAAGGTCGTCTCCCAAAGGAATCATTTTTAAAAATATGGATTATTTGATTACAATTGAGTATTTTTCTCTGTAATAATAAAACAGTACATTGTATCTTGATTCAAACTAAGATATAATGAATCAATAATGATCAATAGTGATGGGCGAATTTGTCCCGTTTCGGTTCACCATGGCGAAAAAATGTGCGAAACGTGCATTTTGACGAGAAATGTCGACGGTGTCAAAAAAATTTTTTTTTTTGGCAAATTCGCTAATTTATTTGCTGGTGGCTAAACGCAGAAATTTGCGCCTGGTGAATAAATGCACCCATCACTAATCATTATTGGAAGCAAAACCAAGGTTATTGGGCTTATTTAATGTTTACATGATTTTCTGGTAGCCTTAAGGTATAAAGATCCAAAGTACCCGAAAGATCCGGAAAACCCCATGTCCCGAGCATTCTGGATAACAGGTCAGATACCTGTAGTACTTGTTTGTGGTTTGGCACAACTCAGAGCAAATCAGTAGCGTGGGACTTTCATTAATTTTTTCAGGATATATGTATGTGTATGTATATAAAAAAACAGCCCAGAAAAAGCTACTTTCAATGAGCAGTCAGCAAGACAAGCAATGCAATATGTGCTGACATTCTTTTGTTATTTTCATTATACTTATTATTTTTAAGTGAATTTCCCTCAGGCCCTTTTCATTGATAGTGGTTCTAGCAAGTAGGTTACTGGAAGTGTATTTTGAAAAATATGTTATCATCATGACAGCTTTATATGACTTAGAATGTCCTCTTCATCTGGGTAAGGATTTGACAAATGACTAAGTTAAATCAATATAAAAACCAGTTAAGTATGGAATTCAGCTATAAAACAACAAATCAAAAGAGAACATTCATGGGAAATATGAAACAATATTTTTACTGAAGTGTACAGTTTCATAACTGACCAAGTATAGCAGAGTTACAGATATAAGGTCTGTTATGAAGTGTCAATTACATTTAACCATACCAGGCCTACAAAATATTAGAAAACAGAAACAACAGTTAAAGGATTCATAACAGATTTTAAAAATATAACAGGGGCAAATAGTTTCTTTATACATCGTATTTTGATTTATTGGTTGGCATAGCTGTCATGCAGTCCTGAAGTCCAAAAGCTTAAAGGAGAAGGAAAGTCATCTTGCACTTGGGGGTGCAAAATGTTAGGCACCCCCAAGTGATTGTATTTACTTACCTGAAACTGGGCCAGGTTTATGCCAGTGAGCACCACAACGGGATCCTCTTTTGGTTTCTTCTTTCTTCAAATTTCCCGGGGCAGACACATGCACAGTTGAACAAAATAGCCAACTTTTTAGTTAAAGTTTGGCTTTTCGTTCTACTGTGCATGTGCAGCTGCGCGAAGAACGAGGAAGACGGAAGAGGATCGCTCCGTGGTGTTCACTGGAGTAACCCAGGGCCGGTGCAGTTTTCTGGTAATAGGAGCAACAGCCCTGGGTTTCAGGTAAGTCAATACAATCACATGGGGTGCCTAACATTTGGGCACCCCCAAGAGCATGACCACTTTCCTTCTCCTTTAAGGGGCATATTTATATATGCCATTGTGTGTTTTATTTTATGCCATGCAAATGTTAGATTTGCCACTGCGGAAGTCATTAAAATTTATGTTGTTTTTCACTTGGCGAATCCTGATGATATGTGGTGTATTATCCTGCCGTTTTTTTACACCACATAATAAATACCCCTTTGTGCAGGTCAACTAGCTGCTCATAAAATTGACTCATGTGTACGTGTGAGGGTACATGGCAGCATGGTGATTTACAGTATTTTATCAGCCTGTATATGTGGTATAAATGTGCTCTCCAAATTTTACCCACCATTACAAAAGTCACCAAAAATGTTGCCTTCCAAGTGTATCTGTTCCCATTTGATGTAACGTGAGCAAAATCTTAGCACTGGCTGTGTGCAAGATACATGCACTGAGCTTAATTAACAATTGATAAAATCTGCAGCAGATCACTTTTATACATTATACGTTTATAGGGTTTTTCTTATATGCGGATGATGATGATGATGAGTGAAGGGTGGCTGCCTGAAAAGAGGTAGTTGAATATACAAGTACCTGTTTTTTTTTTGTTTTTTTTTCTTATATTGGGAAAGGGCTTTCTGTAAAAAGTTAATAAAAATATTGTTTCTTGATCTCATTGTTTGCTTTGCAAATAAATTTACCTTCCAAAAAAGTTGTTCAAAATTACTTGTGCTAGCAGTTTTTTAAGGGAGATAAATGCCTAAAAATGATTAATATTAATTAGGCTGCAGCAAAGTTACACCTATCTAGGATTTACAAGTGATTTTACTCCATGAACATTACATTTTAATGCTTTTTTACATTTCAGTGCAGTCAATGCTGCCTGTTATATATTCAAGAATATCATACAATGTGCCCTTGCTATGAATACCATAAAAACACCTATAGGCTAATTTATCAAAATTCGAGTTTGCATAATGTTTTTTTACTTCAAAAAATAATTAAAAAAAAATTCAAATGTTTGCTTATTATTAAAAATCAGAATATAAAAAATATGAATAAAACAATCTTGAGAAAAAGCTTGAATAGCACACACATTTTACTCAACCATTTTCAACGTGTAGAGCATTTGGAAAAACTTGCATTAAAAAAATGCATTAAAATTGCCATAGACAGCTCACCTTGACTTCTAAATGGGTAGAATGCAAGTGTGTGCAGAGAAATTAACACTCACATCCAAGACTAGGCTTGAAATAGCAGAGGTATTTATATTTTGTTAGTGGAAAAATACAAAAAGAATCAAAGGGTGAGATTTTAAGCCACTTTGTGAATGCAAGAGTTTGTTTGTCCTTGAGTAGGATTCTATATTTGAGTAGCTGGACCAAAGGTGATTGTGTTTAAAACACTAGTGTGTTTTACCGTTTAATGTTTCCAAGCTGCACAGTACATCAAAAAACAGGAGCTTTCATAACTATCCCATTTATTGTGTGCACAGGGATACAAGTACAAGTAATGTTTCTGTGTTGTTCCATTCATTTATGTTGGATTTGATGCAACTGCCAGTGCTGATGGCTGTGTTAAGGTCATCTTTTTTTCTGCTTAGTCATTTCTTCAAACAAATTGCTCAAGATAGTTCTTGCTTACTGTGCTGTCACTTTCACAGGATTAGTCTACCTTTAGCCTACTTTCAGAGACCGTCTGACAGACATACATCTTTCTTCCAATAAAGATATTTTCTGGACCATTGCTCAGTTTCTGATGTTTGTGCCCTGCCTAATAGCTTGCTGTTGGCATAAAGCAGATATCTAGCCTATATAACATAAAACCTGTGATGCTTACAACCAATTTACATCTGGATTTAATGTGAGCCAGTTTCAAGTGTAGGTTTGTCCTTGATATCTTTAAGCAGTATATTTTTGCGGGTACATATTGGAAGAATTATATTATGGAATTTATGTTTATAGATACCTTTCTGTAAGGGTGCAATTCTTCACACACAGAAACCATATCTATCATACGCAGTTATTGTAATTTGCTCAGATCTGTCAACAGGCTTCATTTGCGGATATATTTGGACTGTAATATCTGCTTTATGTTATTTATGCTGACACAGTACTATTATAGGTTATGCCTTAGCAAACTCAGGAAACATAAGGTAAAACATAAGTTTGCATTGCGTTATGGTCAGTAGTTTCAATGTAAGTCTTTCACAAGCATCATCTAAGACTAAGAACTCTTTAAAAAAAAGTCTCTTCAAAAATAAATTTAAATGCCACCTCTTGGATAAATAAAAATGGTCAGCATTTTATTGAAATATACACTTGTGTATATTTTGATAAAAAGATGACCATTTTATAAAGCAATTGGTTCTCCAGAGCACTATTATCTACAATTTGTGAAAGTTTGGTCTGGCGGTACCTGACTCTGAAGGTTGAACCTACTATACTACTAATGACAAAGGATCCTATCCCTTGCTAAATCTGTATACCTCTTGGATAACTTGCACAACATCTGACTCATACAGACACTTATGAGGTAGTGACAACTAGGGGGTTATTTACTAAGCTCCGAATACCCGAAATTCCCCGAAATCCAAAAAAAAATTATTTTTTTGTATTATAATAGGCTTAAAAAAAATCACAAATTTTTTGGAATTTATTAAACCCCAAGGACTAAAAAACCCGAATATAAAAACACGGCATCTCAAACCTGTCAAGGTTGCATAAAAGTCAATGGGAACATTCCCATTGATTTTTGGTTGTGTCGGGGGTTTCGGGCAATTCACAAAAAAATTGTGAAAATCTGAAGTTTGCCCGCAAAGGTTATTTTCGGGAAAATTTAATAATAAATAAGCGTTAAAGACGTCCATAGACTTTAATACATTTTGGAGAATTTTTGCCATTTCACAATTTTTTGGCAAGCAAAACGGTGACAACCTCTGTAAACTGCAGCAGTTATATTCCTATTGGTGTCTGTGAGTTACTCACCCACTTAGATTGTAAGCACTAAGACAGGGTCCTCCTTCCTCTTGTCTCTAACACTCAGCACTTAAACTTGAATGTAACTTTATTTTGCATTTATTATTGTATTGACCCCTGATTGTTCTATTAATGTATTATTCTATAATATTGAGCTATACACCCTCACTAATCAGAAGGTTAAAATGCAATCGTTTTAGAAAGGACTGAGTAGTAACTGATAGTTATGTAGATGTATCCATATATTTCATATCAAAATATCATTTGTATCATTAACATAGAATGATGTGTTAAAAACAAGCCAAATATTCTATATCTGAAAGAGTCAGACCTTCTGTTATTTAAATCATACAAATGGAAAAGGCTACAGATACGTTTGTGAAGATTCTCATTCATCCAGGTCATGGTATATCTGTAGAAATAAGTAAAATCAACTGGACTTGCTGTGTTTTTTTTTTCCTTTAAGATGTTTCACCAGTCATCCAACTGACTTTCTCAATTCAGATTAATTTGCAAATAGGATCTTCCATCGAGAATATATCCTCTAAAATGTTGCTCCAATCAGCATAATCTATTTATCATAATCCGCAATGATGTCATTAAGTTGTGTTGATTTTATTACCAAGATTGGTTTGCTGATTGGAGCAACATACCAGAGGATATATTCTCGAAGGAGGATCCTATTTGCAAGTTATTCTGAATTGAGAAAGCCAGTTGGATGACTGGTGAAACATCTTAAAGGAAAAAAAAACACAGCAAGTCCAGTTGATTTGACTTATTTCTACAGATATGCTGAACAGATAATTGTCAGATATGATTATTGCTATATGACCACCACATTTACATATATTATTTTAAGACTGAAGATTTTAGATTTGGTACCTGATGACACTACCAAAATGTAAATAGCGAGCAAGGGCTTGAATTAGAAATAAAAGTAATAGTTGGCATTATGCAAACAATAAAAAGCGTGAGTTGCAAAGAACAGAAAAATTCCATAACCACATGAAACTACAAAATCAAATATTAAATATGGACAGTTAATATTATAATTCTAAACATCAAGGTAAAGGTTACAGTGAAAGGTTTCAAATGTATAATACTTAATATTGAAAATGTTCTGCTGTATATTGACTTAATGGTATTGTACTCTTCTTGCCAATTTATCAATTTAACCCTGGATGTTCTGGATGCTGGGCAACATTTTTACTTATAGAGTACACTTCTTCTGCAGAGTCAGCCCGAAATATAAAAAGCAAATGCTGATTTGCAAGAGAGTATTACATAAAAAAGCTGGATTTTCAACTGAATATATTGCCAGTAACCAGACCTTATGAATTCAACATAATGTAGGTGAAAAAAATGGTCTTAGTCTTGCAAAAAAATAATCAACTATCAAAAATATGATAAAACAATGACAGTATTATAATGGGACTTTTGTCAAAAAGCAAACTAATTTGATTCAATTCAGAGTTTAAAGAAGAAGAAGAAAATTCCAGTAGTATATACCCACAGCCACAAGAATATTTCTGGCTATCAACAGGTCATGCTTTGAAAAGAATTGACATAATTTTCATTTTTTCCCTTGGTATAACTAGAAGAGAGAACCCTAGTTATGGGGATGTTGGTATGATTAGTTAAATATAGTTCTGTATTAACTTAGGGCATTTTGCTGCATACACCGTACTCCCCAACCTCGTTAGAAAATCTGGTCTTCCATTTACCATCTCACTTTTGATATTTGGTATTCTGGTCCCAAGTATTATTTTACCCTCTTATTCTCTATATCACATAATAGAGTTCCATTATTATGCTGAGATGACTAAATCCTCTAATCCTGACACAGTCATGGACCAAGATGTCTACCACACTGGGCAACAGTGAATTGACACACTATAAATAATTAAACCCTACAGTCACTGTTGCTATAGGGTCAGTGGAACAGATTAAATAATTATCATTGTACTGGATATAAACAATTTTGTTTTGCATATACGGATGTGGGTGCATTAGTAATATTGCACATTGGGTGAAAGAGATTTAATCTACACAAGTTAAAGAAAACTAATGAGTTGTGCTTATATATGGAAATACAATAATATCACTGGAAATAGTCTGATATTATTGCTATAATTTATAACAGAGCATTCAGGCCACAGTGATATTTTGTCATTACTGATGCTGAGCCCATATTCATTAGCTGTGATCAAGATATGCAAGCTCAGCAAGGCAAAGTAAATAATGCTATGGCTAGTTTTAAAATTATATTACTAAGGAAAAGATCTCGCATTTATACATCAAGCCATCTTTGCTGTAGCAATTTTCTAATCCAAAAATTAAAAATATGATTCTTTTGTAAAGAGAATGGCAAAATGTGTACTTGTATACTAATGTATTATTTCAAAGTGTTATTAAAGAACATATTTTTCATTGATTATATGTCTTTTATTTTGCAGATAATTCTCTTAGTGTACTGGCCAGGCATAATGGATTCAATCGACTAAAACAAGAAGTATATTTCTTACCAATTATAATAAGTGACAATGGCAATCCTCCCTTGAGTAGTACCAGCACTCTCACCATAAGGGTCTGTGGTTGCAGTCATGATGGCGTTGTGCAGTCATGTAATGCCGAAGCTTATGTTCTACCCATTGGACTCAGTATGGGAGCTTTGATAGCCATTTTGGCATGTATTGTTCTTTTGCTTGGTACGTATTATCCTTGACACACACAATAATATTTTATATCTATGAGCACACTAGGCTCAAAGAAAAAAGTGAGTAAGTTATTTTATTTTTATTATTTTTAAAAAGGCCTGGAAGTCAGTTAATAATTAATGGAGGGGTACCTAATGAACTAAGCCTTTGCCTAAAGCAACTGACCAGCAGATATAATTATCTGGTCACTACTGAACCATCTAATTTGTTATCTAGTATAAGTAATTCCAAAACAACTGAGTAATCATTGGATTATTCAATAATTATTGAATTATAATTTAATGATTACTCAGGAAGTTGTTTTATAATTACTTATACTAGATATGCCATGACCTAGATGAATGAAAATCTTCATAGTCACATCTTATTATTTAAAGTGTGTTACTGCAGCTGGACAAACTTTATGCCTTTTATCTCATAAGTAGTGATGGATGAATTTATTTGCCAGGCTCAAATTCACGGCAAATTTCCACATTTTGCCGCCAGTGAAAAAGTTTATGAAACTGCCGCAACAATCTCCGATGACAGGAACAAGTAATGCACATCAGAATTTTTGCCGGTATCAATTTTGACGCCTCGTGAACTGATGCTGGCATCAAAATTCGTGTTTCTGGAAATTTCTGGCGAAGCAAAACAGCACAAATTCGCCCATCATTACTCATAAGGGGTTTAATTTTAATTTAGGAGGTTGAAATGCATCTTAACTGTACAGGATCTAGTAGAATTAAGACAATGGCAACTGGAGTTTTAGAGTTTTCTTGAAAACGTTTGAACACTCATCTGAATGGCTTATTCAGTATGGTAACTGTACTTGCTTTTGAAGAAGTCTGAAGAGTTGGAAGATTATCTACTGATAAAACAAAAAGGGGTAAAATAGATCAATTATGGATTCATCTAATCTTTTAATTATATTGTTGGAAACACATTCCAGGAAAGTGGATCAGTTCTGCACTTTAAACTTTTATTTATTTTTTTTTTACATTTTCTATAGCATATGTGATTCATAATTCAAGACCTGTCATTATTTTGGTTAGTTTGGCATACTGAACACTAAAGCATTGGCGAATAATATATTTCAGTATCTATGGCCAAATTATTCGATCATTCAGTAGAATTGAGTCCAGACAATATTGATCAATTTGTTTTTTGCTAAATTATGGGTTTATAATGATTGTGCATCAAGAGGAACGTACTGTCCAAGCTTTTAATTTAGAGAGCATTTCATTGTCTGCATTAAGTGCCAGTGCAGTATCAAATCATTTGAAACTGAGTTACAAGCATTTTGGTTCTTGGTCAAAGACTGGCACTCTAAAGAATATTTAAAGTTAACTTTTTCAAAAACAAGTATGCACATTGGAAAGGTAATTCCCCAGTTGAAATTGTAAATGGGGATTCAGACATTTTTTTCTGCACTGGAACTAAACTTCTCAATTTAGAAAATAAAAGTGGTAAAGCTAAAATGCTCAATATTGTTTGTTTTACCAGCAGTAAGCATCATTATTCATCTATAAAAAAGTGAGAATTGATAAATTTGACATTTCTCAATTTGCATTTGTATTTCTTTTTTTAACTTACTTATGGATGGTACATTTTACAAAACTTTGCTTCGCCAAAAGCATTATTTTTGCACTTAATTATTTCCCTTGGGTTCCAGTGGAACACTGTATTTATTTCTAAATTTATGTTTTTTTATTTTGCAGTTATCGTGGTACTTTTTGTGACTCTTAGAAGGCATAAAAATGAGCCTCTTATTATTAAGGATGATGAGGATGTTCGGGAAAATATAATTCGTTATGATGATGAAGGTGGTGGAGAAGAAGATACAGAAGCTTTTGACATTGCAACTTTACAAAATCCTGATGGCCTAAATGGATACTTACCTCGTAAGGATATTAAACCTGATTTTCAGTTTATGCCCAGACAAGGACATACATCTACTCCCAATGGTGTTGATGTGGATGAATTTATTAATGTGAGGCTCCATGAAGCTGATAATGATCCCACAGCCCCTCCCTATGACTCCATCCAGATTTATGGATATGAAGGAAGAGGATCAGTGGCAGGTTCACTTAGCTCTTTGGAGTCTTCAGCATCAGACTCAGATCAAAATTTTGACTACCTTACTGATTGGGGTCCTCGTTTTAAAAGACTTGGAGAACTATACTCAGTTGGAGAAAGTGACAAAGAAACTTGACAATGAGCCAACTTTTTGCAGCCCAGACTACTCAAATTCTGTAATATTTTAGGGTCATTGTTATTTATGACAAATGTGACCAACTTGTTTTAGAGACAAATTAGCACCAGTCATCTAAAAAAAAATCAATTACATTGTAACGTTGAACCAAAAAATGTGTACGTTAGGGGGTCAGTTTTGTGGAGTATAAAGTACAGTTTGTGAAGTATCTAGAAGTCTTTGGATGTTCAGTATCTACACGGACCAATATTGTGTCTGGAGTTTGACATCTGGGATATCTTGGAAATAAAAACAATAAATATAAGAACATACGTTGGAATGTATTGTAAAGCTAGAGGATATAAAGGATTGTACTCTGTCATAATGTCTTCTACCAATGTAGTCTATTGCAAGGTTTTTTGACAAAAAAATGAAGAAAAAAAAAAAAGAGGAATCAACCACGTATTACTAAAGCAATATCTGGTCTTCTGATGAATTTTTGATATTTTAATTCCCAACTAGCTTCCACTGTGCAATGACATTACATTGTGCATACTTGGTGGCCAGGAAACCACCAATTACATATCATTGTTGAGCCTTAATAGAAAAAGTCACGTTTGATCTTCATTTATGGGACTGGATTTACTGATCAAGAGAACTGGGCACACAAGAGGCGACATGCTAATCCTGACCTCCACCTACAGAGAATTGCTGAAAAAAATGCAAACAGTAAAAAAGATAAAGAATCTCAAATGTTACTATTCTTAAACTAATTTATCTGTTAACATCAGAAAATCATAATTTGTTACTTTTTTATGAGATTTAAAACATTATGGGCCTCTTTTGCTAACAATGAAAACAGGGCTAAGTATACAGTACATGGGTTAAATTAACATCCACAAAAATGTCATTAAGGGAGCACTTGCACCATGTCACTGTACTGTTCAGTGGCAATTGTGTTTAGTATATTGTGCCATTGTACCTAGTCATTAACTGTGGTATTAGATAAAGTGGGTGGTAAGTACAGGAGCCCTTTATGAGGATCTATAAAAATAAATTATGCTCATGCACTATTTGTGCTTAAATTATGAAAAAGGTGTGCCTACATTGGTTTATTGCTTAAGTCTAGCAGTCAGAATAATGTGCTGTAGGGAGCACAATGATGAGGCAATTCTCATCATCAACAAAAAAAGTGCTGCATTGTGCATTCAAAAACATGAGGTATTGCACCAATATTTGCACTTTGCCCATTTTTTTTAAACCAGGCCCAACATGTTTAATCACTGTAAATAAACTGTTAGTTTTTCAACCTTTTTTTCATGTATATCTATGTTAAATGTAAAAGACATACATTTTAAAATTAATTGGGAAAATATTACTCTCATCCTTTAAAAATTAACATTGTGTCTTTGAGTAGTTACATTTAAAAGGCTGGTAAAACAGAAACCTTTTTTCAGAGAGAATTTGTCAGTTTTATATTTCGTTATGAACTACAGTATGATATATGGTGTTTTTTTTATTACAAGCACAAACATATGGGAGTAAACAGGTTCATGTGAATATTTAGAATTTTAGAGTTTTACACAATACACTGTACAGTGACAGAATCATGCTTGTAGTTACCCAGCGAAAATCAGTATGTATATCATTTGAGTGATTATGTTAACATTTCCTTTCTATGATATGGATAGTTATGCACAGAAACACTTGCACACAACAGTGATGACAGCACCAGTGGCTGTAAACATATTAAATTTACCAGTAGAAATTGTATGATATATATACGTATCACATGCAGATCATTTTAATTTTCTACTTTACTCTGAAGCTATATTATCATTTGTTTATTTACTCCACGTATTGTATTCAGAGAAACTCCTGTACTGTTTAATACTTGGTGAAATATATTTTTATAAATAATTTCTTTGTCTCATGTCATTTGGAAACACCAAACAACTACTTAAAAAGAAGAGGCATGACAGTGGAATTATTTTTGTAGTTTCTCATTTAATAATGATACAGATGTTAGATTAAAGACCAATGATGCTTGTGGTATTGGGATACTGTAGTACAATATAGGCTTGTTTTAGCCTATATTCTTTAGTTTATGATTCTTAAGCCTATGCTGCCATATTTTTTTCTAAAATGTGTTTATTTCTATAAAAAACCCAAAAAATCTAATACAAAGAAAGTCCAATCAGCTGAGGCAGTGGGAATAAATTATAGTGTTTGCAGCTCCCTCTTAACCATCCACTTTGCAGGATCCACACAAAAGCATACATTTTTTAAGGGAATATACATTAAACTCCTAATGCATTAACCGCTATAAAAATTCATAAAGTGCAACACACCTTTATAGTGCAAAATAAATACATAAAAAATGGATCAATCCCATTTCATGTAGCGTAATTGTCCTTTTCTCTGCACATTTCACGTGGAATGCCGCGCTTTCTCAGGAGAAATACCAAACACGAATACAAAACGTTGCCAAGTAAAAGCAGTTATGCTCCCATATAAGTCAATAGGAGCTGTGCTGACCTATTGGACCTTTTGTGGTTTTAGAGAAGATGAGATTAACTGTGGTTTTAAAAACCAAAACCTCTAAAATTGCTAAAATAAGAATGATAAATGGGCCTCTGTGATTCTTAATGCCTACCTAACTTTTAAATCAGTGCCCAAAATGTTTTACCTGTGAAACACATAAAATTGTAAAAAGAGCTGCAGAGAATCGCAAACATGCAAAAAGTTCTTGGATATGCCAAATAAGGGCCATGATTGGCTATTTGATAGCCCCTATATGGACTGGCAGCCCAGAGGAGGATCTGTTTGGCAGTACATCTGCTTTTTATGCAACTAAAACTTGCTTCCAGGCCTGGAATGCAAAAATAAGCACTTGCGTTGAGGCCAATGCAAGCAACTTCCAAGGGGTTGGGGAGAAACATGTTGCTTACAAGCCACTGGTTGGGTCACTGTTTTATATTATACAGCAATCCAGCACACCCTATGACAAATTACCTTCATAATGCACTGCCCTAAGGTGGAGAGCATTGGTTTGAATGCCCATCACTTGTTATACCATTGTTGCACTACAAGATAGATGATTACATCATAAGCGCAAAGAAGAGACATAAGGAATAAGCATGGGCTTCTAACTTTAACACATCCTGCTTATTGATTGCAACATATCAATTTTATGATATGATACTAATAAATAAAAACTGATAAACAAAGGCATATTTTTGGCCCTTTCTTTGCTTGATTGCTGTATGATGATTTTTAACAGTTTGAGCAACAATTCTGACTCAAGGGCAGTAATAAAGTGCTGTAACAAATGGTGCAGAAATACAATTTAATCTGCCGCCTTTGACACAGCTATATTGCATATTTGTAAATCCAAGAAATGACTGTAAAGCTGAAAATAAAATGTGCAAAGAAGTTGAGTAAGTAAGAAACACAATTTTACTAAGCTGGTCTAATTGCAAGTCACATGCCCATGCTTTTGTTAATCTTATCTTCCATTAAGTCCATTAAGGTATAAGATTTTTATTGAATATCTTGCATAACCCTGCTGTACACTCTTTAATAAATAGATGCATCAGAACCTTTAGACATGGAATTTATGTTGTAGAGAAACCT
This sequence comes from Xenopus petersii, assembly GCA_038501925.1. Lineage (NCBI taxonomy): Eukaryota > Metazoa > Chordata > Amphibia > Anura > Pipidae > Xenopus > Xenopus petersii. Next base: position 49,690,524 of record CM076678.1, on the reverse strand, counting down.
CCGAGTTCCTGCTACTTTGTAAAATGGTGACAATTTCTACCAGTTTTTTTGGTGTAAAATAATTTTTTGGGGTGTAAAATTTATATATCATATTTAAAAATATGCACTATTTGCAATAATGGAAGCATGGCAATTTTATCCGCATATTATTTATTTGCTGTGCTCCAGGGAGTGGAAAGCAAAGAAGAATTTTGTACTGGGAAGGGCACACCAGATATTTTGCACTCTGAATATACAGGTTATCATTGTGTGTCCCACTGTCAGAATCATATTCATATATGTTACATACATTTGACCTCCGCGGTTTTAGTGACTCATTCCAACTAAAAAAATATTGTAAAAAGATGATAAAATAATATTTTTCAATAAAAAAAAACATTTAAAATGACACACTGTTTAGAATACAATTAGCTTGAATATTTATTTTATTCAACTGAATGATATTTTATTGCTTCAATTTTTCCTTCTAACAAATATTACCGTGAGTAATTTTGGGCATATTGAAGCTGCACGGGGGTTTTTTGTAGTGAAACTCACGGATGCATAACCTTCTGATTGCCTTTTTGATTGAAAGTCCCATCTGAGACCACGACAGTGCAACCAATAATAGGATTTCAAAAAATCCCATCAGTGGCTCTGTAGGAGAGGTAAAGCATGACAGGAATCTCATCATTGTTAGTCAAAGGGATAAGGTAACCACTACATGTCACTGTCATTATAAACTGTGTATTTATACAGCTTTTTAAACACAAAAAAAGATCAAAATAAAGAAAAATTTGGAGCAAAGGCCGTCTCGCTACGATTTCAGAGGAGAGTGAATATATCAAAACCTCTTGCTAATTCTACTGTGGACAGGATGAAGTTTAGATTTCTGTTTTAAAAAATGAGCATGACAGGATTAGTAAAACAAATGACAAACTTACAAATCTATATTTCTGTTGCTCAAACTTTATGTAATAAGATCTATAAATAGTTTTAATATTTACAGTTCCCTTTACAGTTATATCTGCAGTGCCATTTCTACTTCAAAATGAGTAATACTATTTTTGGACTCACCTTTAATCATTTTTATTACATATTTAAGAATATTGGCCTCCTTAATTTAAAAAAAGAGGGGGAAATTTGCTCCTTGCATTAGTTTTAATTGGTTCCTCCATATCAGGGTTGGAGCTGGCGGCTTTCAGGGGCACCTGTTACTGCCAGGGACACTAGCCACAAAGAGGGTTGTAAGCACGATATGGCCAGGAATAGGGTCAGAGCAGTCAGAGTTAAAGATAGAAAAGCAGACCTAAACAGTGAAAAACTGAAATCCAGTGCTCAGTACAGAAAGAGTACAATATGTCCTAAGTATTCTTGAAATTCTTTAAGATTCTAACAAGGGAGGAAAATGCAGTCCAGCACTTCTTAGAACACATCCCCACTCATGATGCATGATTTATTTTGACTCACAGCACCATACAAGTCTATGGGCGTCGTTTTTTTGGCAAAACAAGGCGAAAAAATGTGCCCATCCCTAGTTCCTGCTACCTTTTCTAAATTATTGACATTATTGACATGGTTCCTACCATTGATAAGCAATAATTGATAAGTCTTTTGGCTAATGTTTAGCATTTGACTAATCTTTTCATATTCACTTGTGATGTATAGTGTATTCTTAAAGGAGAATGAGCCCCTCCCCTGAAAACTTCACCCTCTCTGCAAGTCCCCTTTTCTGAATCAGCTGTTTTTATCTAAACTGCCCCTATTTTTAAACCTACAATAAAAGTTGAACAACAAGGTTGACAGGTACCATCTGGTTCTCCTTCAGGTCCTCTTCTGTCCGAGCTCACCAGCTAGACCACACTCCGTTAAACCTGGTTCTGGATCAGCTTCAGGTATACATGGTCCTGCAGGTCTGAAGCAGCTCAAGATGGTACCTGCCTGCAGCACAACTCTGCATTTTTATAGCAGAAAGTGTTTCATTCATCTTTAAATGAACACTATCATAAATATAAATAAATATATATATATATATATATATATATATATATATATATATATATATATATATATATATATATATATATATAATTTATTTATTTTTTCCCCCAAAATCATTGTATATATTTTTTTAAAAATATATACAAAGTAAAGTAAAGTAAAAGTCTGCCACATTTACAAAGTTAGTTAAATGAGTAGCTTTGGAACCTGAGAAACTTGAGTATCATGTCCTCCATTTTCAAACAAAACTACAGTTCTGCTTTATGGCAATAACTATAACTATATTTATACAGTAAATAATTGATAGACCCATTAAATATTCAGTGTGAAGGCTGAGTTACTTTTATCTTATGTGAAGTGGAGAACTCATCATTGTATTTTAAATGCAATAAGACATAGGATGTTATGGTTGGAAAGAACTACATTGGAAAAAAGCTTAATAGTAAATTGACAGGGGATTGGAAATTCAGACTTAAAAGCACTGCCATCCTGACTCTTCATGAAGAAATAAGGTCATGTTTAGGGATGTAGCGAACGTCGGAAAAAAAGTTCGCGAACATATTCGCGAACTTGCGCAAAATTGCGAGCGGTTCGCGAACGGTTCGCGAACCCCATAGACTTCAATGGGAAGGCGAACTTTAACATCTACAAAAGACATTTCTGGCCAGAAAAATGATTTTAAAGTTGTTTAAAGGGTGCAACGACCTGGACAGTGGCATGCCAGAGGGGGATCAAGGGCAAAAATGTATCTGAAAAATCTGCCTGTGTGTGCTTGGAAGAGATAGTGTAGGGCGAGAGCTGTTAGTGATTTCAGGGACAGATGATAGTAAGTTTGCTGGCTAGTAATCTGCTTGATACTGCTCTGTATTGGAACAAAAAAATAAATAAAAGCAGTCCTTACAAGGACTATTGCTATTGCAGCAGTCAGCAGATGAGATCAGAAGCAGGACAGCTGCCCACTGCAGCTACATACAGAGCACTGCAGTAGAAGGTAGATTACTAGCCAGCAAAGCTACCTAAGCTTAAATGTCCCTCAAACCCCTGCAGACTTCTGTCCCTCCAATAACAGAGCAGTATCAAAACGATTACTAGCCAGCAAACTTTCAACTGTCCCTGAAATCACTAACAGGCAGCAGCTCTCTCCCTACACTATCTCTTCAGCACACACAGGCAGAGTGAAAAAAAGCTGCAGGGCTTCGGTTTTTATAGGGAAGGGGAGTGGTCCAAGGGAGAGCTTCCTGATTGGCTGCCATGTACCTGCTGGTCTGGGGTGAGAGGGCAAAAAAAAGCGCCAACAATGGCGAACCCAAAATGGCGAACGTCGCGCGACGTTCGCGAACTTCCGGCGAGCGCGAACACCCGATGTTCGCGCGAACAAGTTCGCCGGCGAACAGTTCGCGACATCTCTAGTCATGTTTACCACTTTCAACTGCCCAAAGCCATTCCAACCCAGGAATAATGAAATAATTGTGTGTCCTTCTCCTATTCTCTCTCCATCATTTCAAAATTCAGTGGGGATATTTTCTAGTATTTCACAGTTTAAATTCCCCTGATGCCTTCTGAAGTGTTGTGTGCCATTAGATCTCTTACAGACGGCAACAGTCCATTCACTTTCCCTCATCTAGACGACAGTGAAACAAAATAAAGGTTTAAAATATATAATAGCTAGAGTATCACAAAGAGCATATAATGAAACAATTACGGAGCACAGAGGAAATCTCTTCTTATGGAAGAACCATGTCCGCGGGTCAAAAGGAATTCTAAGATGTCCTTCAACGACAGATAAAGAATCCTAAGTGTACATAGGGATATTGCTGGACACCAAGGCACTCTGCTGTTATTTAATGTCTGAATTCCTTTAACACAAGAAACACAGATATTTCTATTTCATTATGGGATAATTTATCGTAACCGTTAAACTCATGCAATGAATAGATATAGAAATTACTGCAATAATAGGTTTTATTCTTAACAGTGTTTGAAACTGTCTATTTGGGGTCTCAGGAAAAGCAATTTTTACTTTTAAATTGCTAAATAAACTGACTATGGGGCAGATTTATCAAAGGTCGAGGTGAATATTCAAATGAAAAACATTTGCATGTTAAACTATTTTTTTGTGTCCTTCGACTAGGGAGTAGTCCAAATTTGATTCAAATTTGAAAAAAATGCACTGTCTCTTTAAAAATTTGACTTCGACCATTCGCCATTTAAAACCTGCCAAATTGCTGTTTTAGCCTATGGCGGACCTTGTAGAACTCCAGAAAATTTGGAGTCAATTGGTGGACTTTGAAAAATCTAAGGTTTTTTGGGGAAAAACATTAAATCTAATTTGATCAAATGCACTATTCGAATTCGGCCGAATACAGACCTATTTGACCAAAAAAAAAATTTTATTTAATTTTTGAATTCGAATTTTGAAGTTTTTTCAATTAGAAATTTGACCCTTGATAAATATACCCCTATGTATTTGAACGTAGATTTGAAAGATAGGGAATTATAAGTCAGTCCTTTTGTATTTCTAATAAAAAATTGTCATTAAAATTTTTGATATTTTCTTATTCCTTTAGTAATGCAGATATTTATTTATAATAGTGAAGTGTACAGACATCTGTAACTTATTTTTGTAATATTTTTTAAATGGGTATGGCCAGGATGTTGATTGTAATAAGCATGTGCTGTCTTTGTGGGGAAAAAAAAATAAATGAAAAGACAAATGCCTGACAGTACCAGCGCCTAGTGCACTTAACACATATCCCATTTAATACATGCTGATATTGCTGATAGTAAAAATAATATTTAAATAAAATAAATTCTAGGCCTTGCAATAAGATACATAAAATCTACGTTGCTGACACTAAAGAGTGCTAAGGGGCACAAAAGCCTGTCAATTCAAAGTACTCCCATCTGGGGTCAGGCTGCCCTTTGCACCCAGTTCTGGCATCTGGAGAGGTGCAGGTACAAGAGAGTCCTGTCCTTAATGCCTGCCATAAAACCCAGTTGCAGTCTGCACCCTTAAGCGCTCTCTGATAAACCTTGTCGCTTCTCTAGTAGTAAACAGCTACTTTCACTGAGAAAAAATACCCACACCATTTAATGCATTTGGAGTGAGAAAACACACCAATTAACAATGCTTTAAAAGTGAGAGAAAAAAACTGCCCATAGACTTTAATGGGTTTCGCAAATTTTTCAACAGTTTTAGCGTATTTTTTTGGTGAAGCGGAAATTACTTATTACTAGTTTTGAGCATGACAGTGAATTGCATGGTGACTGGAGCAACTGCATCTTATGTACATGAGGGCTGTTCCTTGGTCTGTTTACTAGTGTGTCCTGAACTTACTAGGGGTCATTTATCAACACTGGGCAATAACACATGGCAACCAATCAAATTGCTGCATTCATTGTTCTACTTGCAGCTGGCTTTAAAAAGCTAATAACTGATTGGTTGCTATGGGTAACTGCCCATGGACAAATTTGCCCATTGTTGATAAATGAGCCCCACTGTCTTCTCATGGCAGATATTAACTACAGGGCTCCGTTTTACCACTAAGTGTGCCTTACTCTAGATTATCAATAGGTGCAAGTGCTTAATATATGTGTTAAGGTTTACAGTTTTGTGGTGCTTTGTAAGTAAGCTTATATGGCACATGGTAAGTTTTGCCCACTAACAAGAACAGCATTAGTTATTGGCATAGTAAATTCTGGCCCTGTTAGGCAGGTATTACTCTTCTTAAATATTGTCTTTGCAATTGAGAAATTCCCCACTTCACAAGGTTGGCATCTGACATTTTGATGAGTCATTCATCATAAAATCTATGGTTTGACTCACAAATACCTATCATATTTTAGAAGAAAACCCCCAGTAATTTTGTTTAAACAGGGGACATTAGAGGATTATGGTGTCACTTTTATTTAGAACAGGGTTTCAAACTACAACTGTTATATCTATGGCCTATTAGAATCATGTTTTTGAATAGAAAAAAAACTTGAATCAGTGAGTTCGGGGTTAACAACCCTAAAACTCAAATTAACGTTTTCGGGCTTAAAAAAACTCAAATTGCGCCAATTGATTGAGTTTTCCAGCGAACCCCTCCAAAATTTTTTTTAAACATTATGAAGGCTATTAATATCTTCAAAATGTTCTAGGGACCTCTGTACTAAATTTGACATAACCTTGATAGGTTTTAGATGGTGTATTTTCAAATTTGAGCTATTTCTAGGTTTGGGGTATAATAAATCTTGAAAAATTCAAGCTTAAAATAAAAAAAAAATCAAACTTTGAAGTTTGATACACCAGAAAAATAAATTTTTGGCTCAAAAATAACCCCGAAAACAATTTTTTTGTGGAAAACACTTGAACTTTAATAAATCTGCCCCTTAATGTGAGATCAAGCATTTACATTTGAGAGTTATTAAAACACTGCAAATCGTCTATCAAGGGTATTGTATGTTAAGCATTATCTATCTATCTACATTTATCTATATATCTGTCATCCATCCATCCATCCATGATGGGCAAATAAATTCGGCAGGTGCGAAGTTGCAGAGTATTTCCATGTTTCGATGCCGGCGAACAAATTCACAAAACTGTCAAAAAAAATATGTTTGCCTCGCATCAGAATAGTCACGCACAAAAAAATTGTCATGCGCCTAAATTATTTGGACGCCCATTGACTTTAATGCATTTGGACAAATAGGCGCACATATAAAAATTGTTGCGGGTGTCAAAATTGATGTGTGTCAAAATAATTTTGACGCCCATTGACTTCAATCCATTTACCAATTTTTTTGGGACAAATTCGCCCATCACTATTTGTCATTCATACATCCATCTATCTATCATTTAACCAGGCGCATTTCAGGGGCTGCTGCCACCTGAGGCAGCAGCCCTGATGCCGCCCCGCCTCTTTATCCGCACTTCTAACTTGTAGGGCTTTTAGTGAGTCGAGAAGGGGCTGCATCATTAGTGCAGAGAGCGCTATTGCACTCACTACACTATAAGAGCCGAATTTCCATTTAAAAAAATGAAAATTTGTCTCTTAAAGTTACCAGAGGCGGCTTTTTGCTTCCACTGGTAACTGGCCACTCCGTGTCGCCTGTGGCAAGATTCTCACCTTTCTTCATGGCCAGAGCTGTCCATCATCTATCCATCCATCCATCCATCTATCTATCCATCTATCTATGCATCTATCCATCCATCTATCCATCCATCTATCTATCCATCTATCTATCCATCTATCTATCCATCTATCTATCCATCTATCTATCCATCTATCTATCCATCTATCTATCCATCTATCTATCCATCTATCATCCATCTATCATCCATCTAGCCTCTATCTATCCTCTATCTATCCTCTATCTATCCTCTATCTATCCTCTATCTATCCTCTATCTATCCTCTATCTATCCTCTATCTATCCTCTATCTATCCTCTATCTATCCTCTATCTATCCTCTATCTATCCTCTATCTATCCTCTATCTATCCTCTATCTATCCTCTATCTATCCTCTATCTATCCTCTATCCATCCTCTATCCATCCTCTATCCATCCATCATCCATCCATCAATCATCCATCCATCATCCATCCATCAATCATCCATCCATCATCCATCCATCATCCATCCATCCATCATCCATCCAGCCTCTATCTATCATTTATCTAGCCTCTATCTATCCATCTATCATCTATTTATCCATCTATCATCTATCCATTTATCCATCTATCCTCTATCTATCCTCTATCTATCCTCTATCTATCCTCTATCTATCCTCTATCTATCCTCTATCTATCCTCTATCTATCCTCTATCTATCCTCTATCTATCCTCTATCTATCCTCTATCTATCCTCTATCTATCCTCTATCTATCCTCTATCTATCCTCTATCTATCCTCTATCTATCCTCTATCTATCCTCTATCTATCCTCTATCTATCCTCTATCTATCCTCTATCTATCCTCTATCTATCCTCTATCTATCTATCATCTATCTCATCTATCTATCAGCTATCTATCAGCTATCTATCATCTATCTATCATCTATCTATCATCTATCTATCATCTATCTATCTATCATCTATCTATCATCTATCTATCATCTATCTGTCTGTTACATTGATCCAGTTTCTTTAAATGTAACAGATTCTTAAAAAAAACCTGCATTTTCTTTAAAGTTAATATCTAAGTCTTAGAATTGTTGTAAGAAGCAATTAATCATTTAGTGAGCTGTCAGATAGGTAAGCCAAAGCTATCTTAGAACTGGTGAACTTGACATAAATATAATGAACTCTGACACATCGTATTACAATACAGCTCCAAGGATTTTTTTCTTTGCTGTTTCATACAGTGTATTATTTAAGAACCTTGGCGACAAGAGAAGCGTAGGAATATTCTATTGATCTTTTGAAAGCAAAGGACACAATATGGCATGATTAATCTTGAGGGGATGACCCTAAAAAAACACCTAAAAATTCTTAGTTAAAATAAAATGTGTAGTCATTTTTACAGGCCAATAGTGTTTGTTAAAGCAACATTAGTTCACAAAACTGGTGCTAGTCAGCCTGATTTTCCCATACTATATCTTGCACACCTGTATTTGCATCCTATTAATGTCAGTACTAAAGCATCACCCTCAGATTACTATTGTTTTAAATTGTTTTCAATTGGAAATATCTGTCTTGTTTTGTTTTTTCTTGTTTTAAACAGGACAAAATCTGAAATATTTAAATAAAAGTCACATTCTACTTCCTATTCTTTAGAACACAATTGAAACAAATCATCAGTCTACTGAGAAGCCTTCTGTAGCTGATGGAGGGATGAGGTTTGTTGATACAAAGTGCTTCAAAACTAAGCTAAAGTTGAGTTCTACTATTGTGTTTCCACAGGCACACAAAAAAAATCAGGTAAGTTACATAGAATAGAACTGATATAAGTGTTGAGGTGGGTAAGAAAAGATTCAAGATAGCTGGAAAAGCTGAAATGTTTATCAAGTACAAGGAGGCCTATAAATCATACAAAAAAGAAGAAGGAATAAAAAGAATCCAAAATTATTTTTTTTTAAATGAAATCATAAAAAATATGAAGGAAAGGGTGGGACCCTTAATATAAGAGGAGGATGAGTTGGTCGATCAGAACAGAGGAAAAAGACAAATTCTGAACGGTTATTTTTTGTCTGTCTACAAAAAATGAGGAACCAGCTAATGAAGGTTTCCTTCTTAATAGCCCAATTCTAGAAATACAACACATGGTTCCCGCACAATAAAAATCAAGAGACTACAACATATAAAGATAAAAAGATAAGGGGCTGGATGGTATTCATCCCAGGGTGAATGTTTGTGAATAATAAAATTGTAAGCTCCTTTTATAGGGTGAGAGAAAGCAAAATGTATATTTATGTAAATGTGTGTAATGTTTAGTGAAAAACCATACCTATGTTTCATTAATATACAAGGCAATAATAATGTTAAGCACAAGCCTTATTCATTGCACTAATGTTATGTTACAGGTGGATGGGTCAGGGTCTACTTAACCTTCCTTGGAGTACTATAGACTGGTCCCAGAACCTGTGCAAGGGGTCCAACTCCCAGAAACTCCTGATAGGCACAATATAATTAGACTATCTTCAGGTGGGGCATCTGCTTATGGTATGGAGGAAGGGATTACTACGCTGGTATAACGACACAGTATTCACTCTTGATCAAATAACTTTGGTCACCAGTGGTTCTTTAAAACAGCCAAATGATTTATTGAACGGATGGTACAGTTCTTAATGGTCAATCACATATGCAAGGTGCATGATCAGATGAAACACTCCATGAACAAGTAGTGGCAGCAGATCATTTACACAACTCACGGATACTGTCTGATCCTTTGTTAGTCAGCTTTTTTGAATTGAGTTGCCTTGCCTGCCTTTGGTGCACAATCCCCATTGAAGGTGAATTTTACAGTTGGTCTTGCACTCCAAGGATCTCTCTATCCCTGAGCCTAACCACTTGAGTCTTTAACCTGGTGGCCTTGTCACCACAGGGTGCTAACCCTTCACTCAACACCTGTTAGAGCCTTAGCTGCTCACTAACTTTTACTGAATCTGTCACTCCTATAGCGAACTATTACAGTTCCTGACATTTGCTTGCTCCTATACGGTGGCCTACCTCCACCTCTGGCCCTCCACACACCACCTCCACCAGCGAGTGGGTGCACCTGAAAGAGAAGCTGAACACATGGGAGTATTCATTTTTATAACCTCTGGGAACTACTATGAATCTCATACTGTATCATCTGTATCTCCCCAATATATTGGTATATGGTTCAACGTGCAGTGAAACATTGTAGATGTATAATTAGTGAAGCTGAAATGGCAATTCAAAAGCAGCTAACCCGATATCCCCCAGATGGAAAGCGACCAATGAAGCCTCATGGGGACTTTATTAATGATTGATTCTATATGTATATTTTGGATTCCTTTCTATATTTCAACGTGATAAAGACATTTAGCATATTTTTAAACTACTGCAATGAAGTATTCATTTCCACATCCTTCAGCCTGAAAAATAAAAAGAATATCCTCAGCCTTGATTTTCCAGCATTTAAATCTATTCTACTGGAATATACCTGAAAAATAGCAACGTAATTATATTATATTTTTGCAGCTATTTCCCCTTATCTGCAGAAATGACATTTGCTCCATGCAGCTGTGTGTACAAAGCATCTATATTTCTTTGTCAGTGTAGTTTCATTCTCTCTGCCTAATCAAGCTCTTACACCATTTAGTAATGCAGCACTGGCTGCTTGACTGCTGAGAAAAACTGAAAGGAAGAAGAGATTACATTGATGTGTGCTGAGGTGGGCTGAGTGTGAAGTTCAGAGAAGTGCTCTAAGGGAATCTGACAGTGGATTTTAAAGGTGGAGGAGATAAGAGAGAGAGAGAGAGGATGAGGAGACTTTGCTGAGTGAAAGAGCAATAACTAGCAACATAAAAACAAAAGAATACTGGAAAGCAGAAATGTGGCTAGAAAGCAAACAGAAAATCTTTCTATGCTGGCAATAGAATTGAATTTTTTATGTTTTTTATATATATCTATTATCTTGAAAGCCATATACAGCATAGTACCAGCATCTAATGTGGGAATGGAAAACTAAGCTCCACCATTCAAAAATAATATACAAATAATAAATGTTAATTTACAACAAAGAAGATTCAGCTGATTTTTCCATGACCATATCAATTTATTTCTTACACTCCGGTTGTAGGGTCTGAAGCAAGCTATGTGGGGCACCTCTAAAAAGTAGCATGTGTTTTATTGTATGAATATTTTATGCAGTAATGTAAATATTTGTTTTAGACTCTGAAAACCTATGAAGTCATCAACTCTTTGGTTTAGAGTTCGCAAAACATAATTTTAATGTGTTTTTTATTATTTATTTTGATGTATTTAAGTTATTTTTATATATTGCCATGAGTATCTGCAACAATATATATGGATTCATTGCAAACCTTATCCAAAATTACCTTCAGGATAGGTTATCGTATCTTCTGCTTTATTTCATCCATACATTATGGGAACCAATAATGAATATAATGACTATTATTGCATTCCCCTCCCTGGACCATTGCAATATTACAATGTTAACCCCATTAATACAACCCCAGGCTGTTCTCACTACTGTGATTTTGTGCCATGCTTTATAATTGTATTAGGCTCTATATCTCACTTGGACTAATCCCATATTCACTGGGACATCATCCAAGACACAGGCTTTTCTAAGGTCTGCTGTCTAGAGTTCTCTGCATTTTACCCCACCAATTCTAGAGCTGTAGACTCCTGTAGAGCTGTTCAGTACATAACATTTTTTTAATTGGATTGGCATAAACAATTTTTTATCAGGCTCTCAGAATTAATTGATCTTTTATATAGTCTATAGATAAAGACATTATTTCATGCAGGTTCTATGCTGTATGTATTAATGTAAAGCTAATGATAAAAAGTATTTCATAGTTTAAAAAGTTTGCATATGAACATCTTTGTTGCTAAGATTTCTTTTCATTCACTTATGAAACATGGCATTCCTTTGCAAGCTGTGGCAGTAGCAATTTATCATATTTAAATATCACAGTGAGGAAAAAAAACATATTTTCAGTTAAGTCTGTTAATTCACAAAAAAAACTATACGTTTAGAGGTTCTATCTTTAGATTAACCAATATATTTTAATGTATTACATTTTATTTGTCCAACAAATGTTACAGGAGAGTAAATTGAAGTTTGTTTACTTTGTTTTTATGGTTTTCTAATGGACTAATATACAGACTGAAATTGGAATACTTTTTAAAAAAAAAATTCTGCACAATCTTTTATTATAGTTAAATTCTCTAAAGCAAAAAAGAGTTATAGAACCTGGCATTAAAAAAAATTGAAAATGTAGGCAGATTTCAAATAAGACAGGAAAAACTGGCTGAAAGTTGCATAGGGCATATGTTTGGCCTGTATACAGTAACATGTTATTTTATAAATACATTTGTTGGCTTTATCCAATGTCAAATTAAAAATGCAGATCCCTCTTTAGTCATTTCATGAAGGAAGGTTTAGTACGAGATAAATAATGTATAAGATTAAACACTGATGATATTGCAAGACTACAGCCAATCTAAAAAAAATTTTTTTTTGGATTGTAACAAAGGAAATCCCTGGAGCTATAAGACAAGGGATCCAAATAACCAGCAGCCAGATCACACTGGTTTATGTTTAGAGATTGGCAAAATCAGATGCATCTGTGATTAGGTGAGAAGGCAGGGGAAAGCTGGGCTGAAGGGCAGAGAAAGCGAGGGATGTGATGTCAGGGGAAGAAGCAGTTCACTTCCTTATCTTCTGGGCAGGTAGAAACATCCCACCCACCCCATTTTTTTGCATATTTTGTGACATGTCTGGAATTTTTCTTCTTTATGTTCTCATATTATTTATTAATAACTGAATGTGGATATTTTCATGAATTCACTGTTATATTGTGTTTTTTTAGTTTTATACAGTATAAATGTGGGAGTCTCCATTGTGTTAATTCATGTTAAATGAATGTCAAATGCTTGATCCAGGGAATGTTTCTGATCGCCATTGGGGTCAGGAAGGAATTTTTCCCTCGAGGCATAATTGGCATTGGCTTCAGGTTGGATTTTTTGCCTTCTTCTGGATCAAAACAGTGGATATATGATAATGCTGTTTAAGTTTTATTTGTCACAACAAATTTCAGAAGAATGAATAAAGGAGGTTCTCTCCTGTTTTTGCACAGGGGGTGATTGATACAGACGCTACTAATGTTTGTGTTAGATGACAGCCTGCTTGGAGTTCCTATCACTGAAATCATTGACACTGTGCTGTACCAGTAGTTAAAAGTTTATGTTAAAATGTATGTCAATGCTTTTATTTTTATTTTATTTATTTTAATTTTTATTTTACCCATTATTATGCTGCCACCTACTGACCAAAGCTATACAGCAGGCTTTGTAGTTCATTGTTTGCAAACCCTCCTCCTATTCCTTCCTCATATGTGATGTCAGTTCCTTCCATCATCCTTTGTGTTCCTGCCTTTCATGAGAGAGGATCTAAAGCTCAGAGGTTAGGAAAGAAATTTTATTTTTGACCTGCAGCACTTATACATCCACTGCTACATTTGTTCATCCACCTCAAATAAAGCAGCTTTGTGAATTCCAAGTGTCTGGTGAGTGTCTGCCCTCAGTGGTTGTTACAGCTCCATACAGGCCCAGCAGGGAGGTCTTGAGAGTAAATCAGCCATTATCACAGCAGTTGGCGTAAGAATAGATTCAGGACCAGAAGCAGGGCTGCTGAACTTCTCTCATGGTGGGAGATGCAGCTCCTGCTGGTAACAGAGTTTGGGGTGATCTCTCTGTAGGTAGAAGCAGCCTAATACTCAGTGGTGGATATAATGACATATTGCAGATCTCAAGTCTTCAATAAAGCACAGCAGAGCATACTTTCAATCTCTTATTGAATTATGGCTTTAGAATATTGCCTTGAGTTAAAGGAGAAGGAAAGGTTAAAACTAAGTAAGCCTTATCAGAAAGGTCCATCTAAATATACCAGTAAACCCGCAAAGTAATGCTGCTCTGAGTCCCCTGTTAAAAGAAACTCAGCATTTCTTTCCTTCTATTGTGTACACATGGGCATCTGTATCAGACTTCCTGCCTTCAGCTTAAACCTCACTGCCCTAGGCATGAGCATGCTCAGTTTGCTCCTCTTCCCCACCCCTCCCTTCTCTACTGTAATCTGAGCCCAGAGCAGGGAGAGACAGGCAGGAAGTGATGTCACACCATGTTAATACTGCAGCTCCTATCCTAAACAAACATAGAGTTTCTAGAGCTTTTTACTCAGGTATGGTAAAGCATTCTACAGAATAAATATAGCATTCTAGCTTGCACTATTACAGCTAATCTATTGGCAATAAAATGCCTCCGTAGCTTTCCTTCTCCTTTAAGCTGGCAAGGTCCTATTTATGTGATACCATTTGCGTTAAATGCTGTGGCCATTTTACCCCATTTCTGGCTCCTGGTGTTTCATCAAGGTATGTAACAATGGGGTTCAGTGGGATGGCTCAAAGAAAAGGGTAAATGGAGGAGTCCACTTGTCATATAGTGGGGCATTTTAGCTACTAGCAACTTGGTAGAAAAAAATTATTAGTATATGACAAGGAGATTCCTTAACTGACACTTTGCTTTCAGCCATCCCACTGAATCCCATTGTTACATACCTTAAAGAAAAAGGAAATTCGTTTACCATTGGGGGTGCCAAATGTTAGGCACCCCCAAAAGCCTCATTTATTATCAGCTTATTGCTTACATTGTCACACTGAATATCTCATGAAGCATCCATCTTATGCTGTATAAATTAATGTATATTCATCTGTAGATAATGCTACTAGGTATGCAGCTCTGGACATTTATAAAGTACAGTAATGATACAAAAAAGTGGACATACATTGCAATAAAAAATAAATAATAAATAAAAATAAATACCCACAGTAATAGTGTTGAGACACAGGAGGAAATATGTACCTGCCCTGTAGAAATGTTGCTTATAATAACAATATTATGCAGTCACTATCTCTCTGTGCTGCAGGAGCAAAGTTAAAATGCAGGCTGAGATCTCTCCATTTCACCTTCATATAAACTAGGAAGTCTATGAGTTAACCAAGGTCTCATTCAGATCAATAGATAACCCAATGACCTCAATGAATTTTCATGGAGTTGCTTCCAGAGAACAACCCTTGGTCTGTGTTAAAAAAAGAAGGGCAAATGAACTGAATTAAAGGCGACAGCAGAGTGTTCCATCCCATGCATATAATTCTAGTGAGAATGATTTGTGTGTATAATCAAAAGAGAGAGTAAAAAATCTGGTAAATATGCCCTTTAATTACACGATGTCCCTGAGGCTAAACAACTTAGAATGTCAAAGAAATGAATGTGATGGCAAATAGTAAGAATGTAGAATGTAACGGCAAATAAAGATTGTTTTCTGGCAAATATTGGCAATATAGCAAGGTTTATTTAAGTTTATATCATGGCTTTTTATTAACAGATGTGCAAGCTTGCCGAAGAGTACTTACTTGTAGCAACTAATGATCTTTGCTTTCATTTTCCAACTAGTAGTACAAAGTTCAAAGCAAATTGCTGATTGGTTGCTATTGGCAACTGGAATTTTGCAGTTGTGTTAATCAGTGTTAATGAGTAAATCAGCGTTATATACTTGTCTTATGTCTAAGCACTTCTGACTGGATTATCAGATCTAAATCACCTGTTTTGTATTGTATGTTTAGTCCATAATTATTCACTAGATTATGGTTGACTATTACTGAAGTAAATAAGAATTTTTGGAGCCATTGGTTGGGATTGAATTATAAATGAACATATGTGTGTATATGTTTCTACCTTAGCTTTTATGTTTTTATGATACCTTTAAATACATACACAATACACAATGGTGAAAACAAAGAATTATTCATAATATTACAGGGCACTACCAAGAACAGTAAAGGGGAAAAAAGTACTCCCCGGGATTTCCAAGTTTTCAAAAATTTAATAATAGTCACATTCAGTGCATCAAAAACAGTAGAACCTAAATAAACTGCAAGGTGCAGTTTGTACCACAGTGATAGCTTTAGTTATTCAATTTGAGATCTAAGATGAGTGTAGAACTTACTAAATGGTTTGGCTTGCCCTGCGTACCATGCCCTGCGTACCATGCCCCAGTAGCCTATAGTTCTCAAGGAGAATATAAAAACAAGCCATAGGAAGAACAGCAGTCATGAGGATAAAAAGCCTGAAGTCTTTTAGCATGGTAAAAATAATGTTTTTATATTAATGGATGACATTTTCATTAGTCTTGTGAGCCCTGGATTTAACACTTGCCTTGATGTGACTTGCAACTAGTGAATCCCATGGTAGAGCTGGGTTTGGTGTGCAGGAATGGACAACATTTACTCATAGAAATACTTGTATTGCAACTTGTCAATGATTTACCAAAATGTGATGGTCATTTGCCACTTTTGCAGAAAGATCCTTTTACAAAGTACTGTCCAACTTCTGTGCTACCGTGGGCTGGAATTTTTCTGGTCTACATGGTGGAGGGCCGATAATGAAGCTCGTGTTAGCCACTCCCTGTTTTAGACCACACCCACTTTAAACCACACCCATGTTACCACAAAACCATGTCCACATTGACAGCACACCAAAAAACCAAATGGTTGGTGCTCACTGCAGGGATATCACTCATATGTGAAAAAAGTTAAGTCAAATTAACCAAGCCCAACAGGAACACCAAAAGAAATAACTGCCTGAAGACACATAGTAGGCGAAACATAGTCATCCCATATGTAGCTGGAGTGTCGGAGAAATTCTGGAGGATTTTAAACAAACATCACGTCCCTGTGTTTTTCAACCTAGCAACATGCTGAGACAAAAACTTAGGAGCCAACACCTAAAGAAAAACAAAGCAATGTGGTATACGCAGTCCAGAGTAGTGAGGAGTACACTGATCTTTACATTGGGGAGTAGGGATGAGAGAATTTGACCCATTTTGTTTCGCCAAAAATTCACCGCAGCAAAATGTCGCCAACACCCATTAATGTCTATGGGCGTCCAAAAAATGTTGTTGTGCGGCGTAATTTTTGACACGCGTCTTTTTATTTTGACGCACAACGCCATACAAGTTTATGGTCGTTATTTGTTCGGCAAAACAAGGTGAAAAAATCCCTATTGGGGAGACAAAACAACTGCTCACCAAGTGAATGACTCAAGTAAAAGACAAGGGACACTCCTTCGAAGATAACAATGCCCTAATATTGGATAAAGAAGACCGCTGGTTTGATAGAGGCATGAAAGAGGCAATTCAGTGGGCGTGGCTGACCATGAGAGAGAACACACGCACTTTCTAGTTGCTCCGTCTCTTGCTAGCCTAATTGACCCGATAATTAGCAACCTGAGACTTCTTTTTTATATTGAGAGGGACATCAGCGACGCTAAATATGGGAAAGAAGCGTGGTAAAGATCAACATTCGACCATGTCTCCGTTTATACGGCGATCGACTACACACAGCCGCCAGGCCAAAAATTAAGATGGCGCCGACGGGCTTCCAGAACCGCACAGTGCGCACTCCTCACCCGTTACATCCATGGACAATAGCCACAGCTCAGCGTCTGACTCTCCTCCCAGGGCTCCTCCGCTCACAGATCTGGATGCGATGCACCAACCGGTCACTGAACAGGTACTCACACAACAGCTTGCTTTATTACAAGAACTCATGGCCACTGATTTCTCTCAGATTGTTGCGAGTGCAATCTCAAACGCACTTAGGGAAATTCAGAGAGATGTTTCAGATCTTGGGGAGATAACAGATAAATTAGAGGTTTATACTGATGATATAGCCCAAAAGCTTTCACATTTAGAGGAGGAAAACAGGATGATGAAAGAGGAGTTGGCCACTCTAAGGGATACCTGTGAAGATCTGGAAAACAGATCCAGGAGGCAAAATTTGAGATTTAGGGGTATTCCGGAGGACATTGGGGCACCGTATATTCATGATTTCCTACATGATCTGTTTCACACCATGTGCCCTGAAACCCCAATGCAGCTATGGACACTGGATAGAGCCCATCACTCTCTGGCCCCTAGGCTGCCAACGTCCAAGCCTCCACGTGACGTTATAGTGCGCTTCCACTATTATAAGGGCAAAGAAGCAATATCATCAGCTTCCCGTAATTCTACCTTGGTGGAATTCCGCACCCATAAGATACAAATCTTTGCTGACCTTTCCCCAGTCACACTGTCTAAAAGACGCAACCTCAGACCCATCACTCAACAACTGCGGGACCACAAGATCCCATATCGCTGGGGATTTCCCTTCAAGCTGGTGGCTACCCATCAAGGTCAAACTTACATTTTGCAAAACCTTGACAACACTGCTAAATTCCTAGCTGCATTAGGTATAAAGCCGACGGGAGCAAGGTCAAAGACCCATCCAGCTCAACCTGGAAAGGCGCTTAGCCCTATTTGGTCTACAGTTCCTACCACATCTAAGGAACCCCGGTTATCTTTAACCCCTTCACCACCTGAGATAACTTGATCCCCATAATGATTTCAAGCAACATGATACTACTATTTTTCCCTCTTAAAATGTGATGAAAAGAGGAAGGCTGCTCTCCAACAACCTCCCCCCTCATCAGGAGTTTATTTAACCCATAAGGCTCACACTTTGAGCCCCTATAGACAGTTATTTGTTAGTTTTGCCTTTTTTCTATTTTTCCTTTTTATTCCTTTTTTTCATATTGCTGCGCCTTTCACCTACCCATACTTAACTAAGGACATACTATTGGACGTACAATACTCACCATCAAGTCAAAACCCACCAAGGGTACTGGAAACCTACCTCTTCATAACTACAGACACCAAAACATCAACAGACTTGGCATGGCCATCGCCTTGTTACACAATGCTATTTCAATGCTTGCCTCCTAATCCGGACAAATGTTAAAGAATTATATCCTTAAATGTCAAGGGCCTTAATAGTGTAACCAAACGTTACTTAGCATTGAAGGAGATTAAAAATCTCGGTGATGACATCGCATTAATACAGGAGACGCACTTTGAGGCCCATGCTACCTCGAAACTCTGCTCTACTTTCTATCCTACTGGATATTATGCTTCTCATACTAAAAAGAAGTCGGGAGTGGCTATAATAATACACAAGGACTGTCCTTTCATGGTCGAAAATATCCATCGAGATCCTTCAGGGCATTATTTGATACTTCAGGGGAAATAGCTTGGGCTCTCTCTAGCCTTAATTAATATATATGCACCCAATAGGAACCAGGTTTCATTTCTACAAAAAGTCCTCAACAGATTTCTGACTCAAACCAATATCTACCCTATTGTTGGGGGCGACTTCAATCTCTCTTATTCGCAACAAATGTACAGGTCATCTCCATCAACTGATCTAACCTCTCACTCTCACTCACGAGAACTACGTAGACTGCTTAGACGCTCATTACTATTTGATGCATGGCGAAGCAACCATCCCACCGAACGCCAATATACTTTTTATTCAAATCCCCATAAACTTCATACTCATATTGACAATTTTTTTATTTCCCACCCATGCTTGCATTTGGACTTCTCCACGGCAATTTTCCCAATATCCTGGTCGGATCATTCCCTAATAAGTCTTGCTATAACACTGAGTGCAACTCAGAGAACCACACTGGAGGCTCAACGAAACCTTGCTACATGACACTGAGGTTCGCCAAGATATCGAAACAGCATTAAGGGACTACTTCCAACTAAACGAAACCTCAACCTCCTCCCTACCTATCCTGTGGGAAGCTCACAAAGCAACCATTAGGGGACATATAAACTCCTTGACTGCACATAAAAAAAGGCAATGTAAGTGAGCTCATCTTCAACTCCAGTCTCAACTGAGACACCTGGAAACTCTCTATAACCAACAAAAGACGGACCTTCTGCTGACAGGAATTTTAAATCTGCGATAACAGCTATGTGTCCTTAAGCACAAAGACACTGAAAAAGCAATTCTGTGGACGAAACAGAAATACTACCAATGGGGAGATAAGCAGCACACCCTACTGGCCAAGAAACTCAAAGACTTCAAGAGTCAGTCTAGGATTACTTCAATTAGATCCCATTCAGGGCATCTCACTTATAAACCTGACCAAATAGGAGATGCCTTCCACGACTACTATGCTGATCTCTATAACCTCAACCTACAGACCCCGAACCCTGCACCAGATACACAAGATCCCCTCACAGAATTTTTCAACTTAGCAGACCTACCTAAACTTACCGAAGAAGATTTAGACCTTCTTAATGTAGATATTTCTCCTGAAGAGATAGCGCTCACCCTCAAATCAATGCCACCTGGCAAATCACCTGGGCCTGATGGATTTCCATACTTTTACTATAAGTCATTCCTCCACATTTGTCTGCCATATCTAGTCCGCCTCTTCAACATATATTTATCAGGCACTCCTATCCCTACAACTAATCTTACTTCATACCTGTCTCTTATCCCAAAGGTTGGAAAAGACTCAACAAGCTGCTCCAACTACAGACCAATCGCACTTTTAAATTCAGACTTGAAACTATTCTCCAAAATTCTTGCAAATCGCCTGGCACCAATGCTACCCAGATTAGTTGATTCTGACCAAGTAGGTTTTATCCACGGTCGACAAGCTGGTAACAACACAAGGAGAGCGATAGACATTTTGGAAATAATAGACAGAGACAAAATCCCAGCAGTCCTGTTAAGTTTGGATGCCGAAAAGGCATTCTATCGCCTCAGTTGGCCATACCTCCATACCTGTTTCAACTGTTGACACATATCAACTTATCCGGACCCTATATGATGGCACTCAAAAGCCTATACAGCAACCCATCCACCTATTTAAAAATACCAGGTCAAGCTCAAAAACCAATATGGATTACGAATGGCAACAGACAAGGCTGCCCCCTTTCTCCGTTACTATACGCCTTGAGCATTGAACCCTTGGCTGCTGCCATTCGGAACTCACCTGATATCAAGGGCATCAATGTATCCACTAAATCCTTCAAAATCTCATTGTTTGCAGATGATGTGCTTCTGTCACTCAGCAACCCTTTGATCTCACTTCTATCTCTACAGCAACTCTTAGCCCAATATTCTTTGATATCAGGATATAAATTAAAAGTGTCAAAAACAGAGGCAATGGCATTGAATATTGACCCACGAATTATGGACATAATCCAAGCCAAATTTAAATATAACTGTAAAAGGGACAGTGTAACTTACCTCGGCATTCATCTCACTCCATTATACAAATCTCTCTACTCTGCAAACTTGTCTCCTCTAATCCATAAGGTCAAACTTCTATTGCAAAAATGGTCTGAGGCACCCATATCCTGGTTTGGACGGATCTCAGCAGTCAAGATGAGCATCCTTCTGAAATTCCTCTATTTGAGACCCTGTCAATTAAAATATCGAACAAGACCCTTAGAGATCTCCAGACGACCCTCCATAAATTTATCTGGGCCCGAAAAAGACACAGAATTTCCAAATCAGTCCTTACAACATCAACGGACAATGGTGGCTTGGGTGTGCCCTCACTTCAAACATATCATGATGCAGCCCAACTGCGTCAACTTCTGCCTTGGTCGCATTGGGTCCCACCAAACAAATGGGGTCAAATCAAAAATACGTACTCTACGGATAGACATCTCAATTCAAGGATTTGGAGCGACATAAAACTGGCGAATTTACCACTGTCACTACTGAGCTCAAACTTACTCACAGTGCAAATTTGGAACAAGCTAAAAAGTAAACGTAATTTGGCATCTTTATACTCCTTAAATACAATATATCTGAATCACCCGAGCTTCCCGCCAGGACTTAATACCCATTTCTGCAATAAGTGGCTCATGACGAATCTCCACATTGTTAAGGACTTGCTGCATGAGGATTCATGCACCATGCTACCTTATATGGCTATAACCAAAAGGGCACCAGACGCACACATCAGAGTGTTTGAATATTTCCAATTGAGGCACGTCATACAAGCTTATGCCAAACATAGGCTCCATACGCCGCCACCATCATTCAAAAAACATAGCACTGCAAGGTTTACCTCAAAAAGGGTTAATTTCTCGACTCTACCGACTTTAACTGATCCAGACGAAGATTCCCTCCCACAACACTCCTATATAGGCAAATGGAATAACATTACTCAACACACACTGACCAATGACTATTGGTATCAGATCTGGAGAAACGCCAAAAAATGGTAACCTGCACCAAACAGAGGGAACATATATACAAAATTATGATGTTCTGGTACCATACACCAGCCAAACTGAACAAGCTTTTCCCAAATTCACCTTCAAATTGCTGGAGAAGTTGCGGACATAGAGGGACTCTGGAACACATTTTGGGACTGCAATATAATTCAACCATTTTGGGATAGTGTTTCCTTACTATTAAATAAAGTAATGCCATTTCCGATCCCAAAAGACATCACAACGTTTCTATTAGGGAAGCCAATCCCACACCTACACCCGGCAATCACAAAAATTGGCTAACCATATCCTCACTGCTGCTAGATTGACAATTGCCAGGAATTGGAAGTCCACTATATCCCCTACCATCACTTAAGTACTGCAGAGAACCAATGCAAACAGGGAATTTCAACTTAGAATTGCATGGATACAAAATCAAGTCCAACAACACCTGGACATTTGGGACATTTGGGAAATTCGTGGACTGACGGAAGTTCGCCCTCCATTGGCCTCTTCCCTGGCTATCACTTGTTGACTCGGCAACCTCCATAGTGCTGTTCTCTTAGATTGGTGAACCTATGTTTTGCTATGAATTTGTCCTTACCTCTCATGTATTCCATTCAAAACTAGGTGCATACCTGTTCTATCATTCTTTCCCCTTTCTCCCCCCCTTTTTTTTTTTCTATGTCTCTTATTTCTTCCCCCCTTTCCTGTCAATTCATGTCAAGGTAGAGAAACCATCCATGAACAGAGGCAGGGTCTGTTACATACAGTGCTGTTATAACATCTGTACCCCATCGGGTTCAGAACACTTCACACATCCATTCACGCACCTCTCAAGTAACATCTTTTTCTAGGAGTTGCAGGACACAGTAACTTCACAGAATCAACACCTCCGTGAATTTCAGATGTCATCTCTCTGAAGAGTGGAAGAGTCTATATGCCGAGAACTTCCCACATCAGTCAGTTGAACTGAAGAAGTTGCTCGGATGAGTAGTGAAATGTCTTCAATTATTGCTCAGCAAGTCCAGTTGATTTTTTCTTAATTACTTATATTAGATATACCATGACCTGAATGAATGAAAATCTTCATAGTCATTAAGTCATACCCTTAAATCCATTTACCTCCTCCTCCCCAGCGGATAACACAGCACCTCTAGCACATGATTAAACACCTTAGGGGCCCCTAACAATAATTTTCAAATGCTAACAAAACCCCAGAACAAATACCAAGCTTATTTTTCACAGGCAGAGTATGGCACACACAGGGAGCATAGGGAAGGCAGAGTATGGCACACAGTGGCAGAGTATGGCACACACAGGGAGCATGTGGCAGGCAGAGTATGGCGCACACACACAGGGAGCATGTGGCAAGCAGAGTATGGCACACAAAGGGAGCATGGGGCAGGCAGAGTATGGCATACACACAGGGAGCATGTGGAAGTCAGAGTATGGCACACAGGGAGCATAGGGCAGAACAGAGAAGGAGACAGGGAAACCACTCTAATATGTACTACATGCAGTGACACACTGCTGGTGCTCCATTAGCATTTTGAATAAGGTGTGAACAATATGGACAGTTTCAGTCTGGGTGTCAGGTGTGAACAGTACAGGGCTTTAGGATGTGAACAATAGAGGTGACACAGGTGTGAACAATTCAGGGGAATTACATGTGAGAACAATACAGGAGATTAGTCTAAATTTGAGGTTTAAACAATGCAAGGGACAGTTAATCTCTGTAGTGATACCTATTAAATTTTACACAAGGTAAGCAGACACAGCAGGCAGACTTTCATGTGAAGGGCCACACAAGGGGGGGGGGGGTGCATGCCAGTTAGACAGCCCTGCCCTAGATAATACAACTGTTTGTGCACAGAACACTTCCCTACAAATCCACACTGAATTGAGCTTTAGAATTAACTCCCTCTAGTTTGCTTAACTTAAAGATCTACCACTTACCAATGCCTGCATTCAAATAGAATAGAAATTGTTAGACACAAATGAGATGGTTACCTTTTCTATGCACTGTACAACACATTATACAGCTTTGGGATCCATTATCTGGAAACCCATTTTCTAAAAAGCTCTGAATTATGGGAAGATTTTTTTTTTATCAAATAATTCATTTTTTCTTAAAATAATTTCCTTTTTCTCTGTATTAAAATATAGTACTTAGGGGCATGTTTACTAACATTGGAGATAAATAACTGGAGAGATTTCTGGAGATTTTGCCCATGGCAACCAATCAGCAATTAGATTTAAACAGCCACAGCCAAGTTAGAAAACAAAAGCAAAGATCTGATTGGTTGCTATGGGCAATATCTCCAGAAATCTCTCCAGATATTTATCTCCAATGTTAGTAAACATGCCCCTTAGTATTTTATCCAAGATAAGATATAATGAATTCATATTGGTAGCAAAGCTATTGGGTTTAACGTTCAAATTATTTTTTTTAGTAGGATTCAAATTACAGAAAACCTCAGGTCCTGAGCATTCTGGATAACAAGTCCCATACCTGTACCATAGAGAATTTTCCACTAAAGCTTTTATATGTCGGATTTAAAATTTCACGGTTACAATTAGCTCATATTTTTAATTGCTGTCTCCTTTGGGGGGAAAATAAAGTATAGGCTTGGTTTAAAGATGCACTCTTCAACCTCTTATCTTTGACAAACATCGACTACTACTTAATATTGTTGACTTGTCTTTAATTATTTACTGCTTTCAGGTTACCAGAGATAAATAATTCTGTAATTATTTATGCTCTTTATTTCAGTCTCCAGATATCTTCCTTTACTACTGTCTCCGAATCTCTGAATCTTTAACTACACATCTATTTTCTAAGTAATGAAAAGTTCCCTTAATTTAATTCGTAATGACAAAATGTTGCTGCTGTTAATTTAGTTAACTGAGGGGAAATACTGGCTTACCTTGCTTGGCATTGTGATGATGATAGATAAAACACATTTGTGTTGAAAGTAAGGCAAATGTTTATTAGTATGTAAATCACATCAAAGATACATCGCTTCAATAAAAAGCAAAGGAGCGACCAGTATTTTAAAGCTCTGCATTGGGAATATGCTTGCTGCAGATCCCCAAACAGTACTCATTCCAGTAATCAGTAGTTATATAGAATCGGATGGCATGGTAGAATACAAAATAGAGTTGCACAGTGTGAAAGACATGGAGTTTTCACTTAGTTAAATATAAGGAGGCATCATTTTTTACACATGCTAAAGCAAGAAAAGCCTGTTTAATTTTTTCACAGATCCTTTTGACCTTAGGCAAATGGTTTGATTAATTCATAAAGCAGTAATATTAGTACATTAAGGGTCCATTTACACAAGTGTTTCTTTATAAATATTTCATATCTATTGGGTGTATTAAAAATTAATAAAATCCGTACAAACGTTATTCCATGGAGCAATGCAATTTGTTGTCTGTGCTTATATTCTGTTGACATAGTGAAATTCACAAACACAGGAGCAACCTTCCACCATTTCAGTCTCTCATAGCAATGAGGTGTTTTCATTAGCAGTGGGCTTATTCTATATTTTATGCTGTTTTATGTACATTTTATGTTAACTATTTAACTTTATATTAAAAGGCTATGGAGCATTATTTTGGACCCTTATAAGTGAAAATCCCCACCTTAAATCTCATCTCATTTTCAAGGTCAGCAAGGGATAATACTTAAAATGTTTTCGCTTTTACAAAAGTGTAGCATGTTACATCCTTAAGGCATACATTTTTGCTTTATTTGAACACATATCCTGGGGTGACGAGAGTCTGGATACACAGGTAAACACCTTTCCTAATTTATTCTCTCATACATACATGCAGTTAGGAGTTGGAAGATCAAGGTCCTCTGGCTACTGCTAATCCAACTAAGGAATAAATGAAAGAGACCCATACTGATACTAATAATTATATACATTTACACATAATATTGCTGCAAGGTTGAATTATATGTTACTGTTAGAACCATCAAGTATACACACTCTAAGAACCAAAATCAACTGTAGAGAGAGAGAACGAGAGCGAGAGAGAGAGTGAGAGAGAGAGAATTACATTAATTCCAAATTAAACAATCGGATCAGCCTAATTTAACTGATAGACACTTGGTTGACCAAATAGAGAATGATATTCCATTTTGGGGACTATACTAAATAATTTTGTATTTAGTGTATGGACAACTTTACCCATTTTTTGTAATGAAAAATTATTATCACTAATTAGATCTTTCTGTATTTTTTTTTTTTTTTTGTGTATTCACTTTTATTAGTCAGAAGCAGATCATACATTAGAAGAGATAACATTGCACAAAATGAACAGCAAAGATAAAACAATGTTGCAGTACATGTACAATGACAACAATCACAATGCATAGAGCTTGAGACTTCCTAGAAAGTCGTCACACAGTTTAACTAAGTAAACAAAACATTTAAAACTGATGCTGCCTGTTTACCTACTCAACGATTAAAGGGTAGTTGCTCCAAACCTAATTCGATCTCCTACTCGTCAGGACGTAGACTTCAAAGATGAGCTTACGTGAGGCAATTAAGGGAAGTACCCATCACAATCCTACAATGCCCCCTTGTGGTCCCACACCCGAATTGCTCCCCTAATGTCGTCTAGGGCTCAGGCGGTTGATTGGATAGGTATTCTTTCCAGGGTAACCATTTAGCTATAAATGACTCATGGCAATTCGATAGGTAAGCCGTAATTTCCTCCATTAAATAAATATCATTTACCATGCAGAACCATTTATCTTTGTTTGGGATGATTTTACTCTTCCAGAGCAGGGGTATTTGTGCTTTAGCAGCAATGAGTAATTGCAAAAGTAACTCTTTCCTCACACATGTAATAGGTGCAAAATTATGGAACAATAGAAGCGACGTGGAAGTGATCTGTATCGGTTCCCCCATTATGTCCGAGCATACCTCAGAGACCATAAACCAATATGTTTGCAAGATGGGGCAGGTAAACCAAATGTGTTCCAGTGTCCCTGTGTCTAATTCACATCTCCAACATGCATCACTATCTAATAATCCCATTTTTTTGAGAACAACCGGTGTCCTATACCACCTAGACAATAGCTTATAGGATGATTCTTGGAACCTGTTACTAATAGAACATTTGTTAACTCGAAGAAATATCCTCTCCCATTCGTTCCCCGTAAGTTCAACATTAAGATCCCTTTCCCAAAGTTTAGTAAAGGACGGGTAGTCCGGATACTTCCTATCAACAAGTATTTTGTACAGAAATGATAACTTATGTCTCAACGGTATCGGCAGTGCATAAAGTTGCTCAAAACTAGAAAGGGGTCGCAGTGGTAAGTTCTCCAACTGTAAGCTATGAATGAAGTGATTGACCTGATATAACCTCCAGTTATCCCTACTCGACCATTCGTCTCTTTTCTTATAAATTGGCGCTATCTCATTTACGCCTGCCGGGACACAATGCATCAGTAATGGGTTGTATAAACTGAAAGCAGTGGCATAACCTTGATCCAGTACCCCTGGGGTAAATTCGGCGTTGTTGTGGAGAGGGATAAGAGGTGAGGGAAAGGGTGCAAGGGCAAATTTATCATTCACTTTATGCCAAATTGTCAAACAATTGTCTAACAAAATATGGTTCTTAACTTCTGGGGGTAAATTTTCTCTACGTATCCAGGGTAGACTTTTCAGCATATTTCGTGACCCTAAATTGCTTAAAATATGCCATTGTAGATCAATGGGTTCCCTCCCAAACTCCAAGATATTCGTTAGCGTGGCCGCTTGATAATAGGTTTCAAAGTCCGGCATGGCCACCCCTCCCCTCTGTTTAGGTAGAAATAGAGATTTCCTATTGACCCGACCTCTAGGTGACTGCCAGATATATGAAAAGAGAACTCTATGCAACTGCTGGAAGTAGGTTCCACGTACCGGGATGGGCAGGGCAGAGAATAGATAGATGTATTTAGGTAGAATAGTCATTTTTACACTATTGATTTTCCCCTTCCAAGTAAAGTTTTTCCTGGACCACTCTAAGACTAGTTTTTTGGTATCTTCCAATAGAGGCAAATAATTAAGGTCAAACAACTTGTGGAGGTCCGCCGTCAACTGAATCCCTAGATATTGAATCTGGGATTCTTGCCATCTAAACGGAAAGGCAGATTGTAATTGAAGTTTGAGCGGGGCCGACAAATTAAGTGCAAGAACTTCTGATTTCCCCATGTTAATTTTGTAATTTGATAGATGACCATATGTTTCCAATTCTTTGATGATATTTGGCAGTGATATAAGTGGGTTAGACACAACAAGCAAAAGATCGTCCGCAAACACAGCCGCCTTCTGTTCAAATGCATGTATGGCTAAACCACCTATATCGACATTTTTCCGTATTGCTACAAGTAGATATTCCATGCAAATTACATATAGCAGGGGCGAAAGCGGACATCCCTGCCTTGTCCCGTTTCGGATACGAAACGGCGGAGAAAGAATCCCATTTACTCTAATTTGTGCAGAAGGGGTTGTATAAATTGCCATTACTTTATCTACAAATAATCGAGGGAGGCCCATATTCGTTAATGCCAATTCCAAAAAATCCCAACTAACTCTGTCAAATGCCTTCTCTGCATCTGTTGAAAGAAGCAGAGAAGGCACCTTTTGTCGAACGGACCACTGAATCCAATTCACCACTTTCATCGTGTTTTCTTTGGCTTCCCTACCCTGCACAAACCCCACCTGGTCTCTGTGTATGCAGTGCGGTAAAATGGGCTGTAATCGTTGTGCAAGAATTTTCGTGTAAATTTTCAAATCTAAATTCAAGAGGGATATTGGTCTATAGTTACTGCAGATGGAGTGGTCTTTATCAGGTTTCGGGATCAAAGAGATATGAGCCAATAGAAACTCTGAATTTACGGGGTTCTCTCCGGAGATATCATTTAGGAAAGGAAGGAGAATGGGGGTAAGAGTTTTCTCCCATTTTTTGTAGAATTTGGCCGTAAAGCCATCCGGGCCGGGGGCTTTATTAAGCTTCAGTTTTTTAATTGCCTCTTCTATTTCAGTTTGTAGGATAGGACCCTCTAATGTCGTGAGCAAGTGATCAGGGGAAGTCAGTAGTGCATTCGCCTTCATGTAAGCATTAATTTTATCACGGAGCACCGTCCTATGTCTATCCGAACAGGGCTTCAAGTTATACAATTGCTCAAAATAAGACTTGAACGCCTCTGCTATGAGTCGAGGAGCCCACTGAATTTTGTTATTGGCATCCTTAACTTGCCTGATGTGTGCAGCATTCTGTTTGTGCCTAAGTGCCCTAGCTAAAAGCTTACCAGTCTTATTACCATGTTCAAAAAACTTTTGGCGAACTCTCGCTACAATTCTTTTTGTTTGCACATTTAGGTGCTGGTGCAGTTCTACTCTTTTTAGGGTAAGGCGGTTCAAAACACTATCAGACTGACTCTGTTTGTGTTGAGTTTCCAGCTTGTGTATGTCATCGAGCAGAACTTGAAGGGAGTGTTGTCTCATCTTTTTAAGTCTCGCGCCATGTTTGATTAAGATCCCCCTGGCTAAACATTTTAGGGCTTGCCATTTCGAACCCAACGAGGCCGGGTCTGCACAAATCGCTTCCCCATATGTAGTTAAGTTTTCCTGAACTTCCCTAGAGCAGTCTGGGTCATCTAGCAGTGTCTCGTTCAGTGTCCATCTCCAGGCTTGCCTTGTTTTGTGCGGGAGTCTCAATTTTATTTGCACAGCAGCATGATCGGACCAAATCATATCATGAATTAAAGCAGAGGACACCCATTCAATGTGGAATTGAGAGATCAGAATATAATCAAGTCGAGAGTATGCCTGCTTGGCATGTGAGAAAAAAGTATAGTCCCTCTCATTGCCATGCAAACATCTCCAGACATCTAATAATCGTTTTTGTTTCAGAGTATTTCTGACTCTGTTAACAGCTGAATGAGGTATAGAAGACATACCTTTAGACGTATCAATAGAAGGATTTAAGGTCATATTCAGATCCCCACCTATAAGCAACATGCCTTCGCTAAAATTTTCTACTTTGGTCAAGATTTTAATGAGGCAAGTGGCCTGATTGTGATTAGGCATATAGATGCTACCCAACGTACATTGCGTACGAAAAAGCAAGCCCTTAACAAAAATAAATCTGCCCTCTTCGTCAAGTAGTATATCTGATAACTGGAAATCAACACTTTTATGGAGACCAATAGCCACACCCTTGGATTTAGTGCTCTGGTTGTTACTAAAAAACCATTGTGAATAATCCTTAAATTTCCGCAGCGGTTCCTCTGAGCCTAGAAAATGCGTTTCCTGCAACAATAGCACATGGGTTAGCTGTCTACTCATTTCTCTAATTAGGGCACTTCTTTTTTCAGGTACATTCAACCCATTGACATTTAAGGAGATTATTTTCAACTCATCCATTTGAAACAGGTAAGTTTTCTGTATACATACTTATAGGTAAGTCTGCAATAGGTAATACAGGTGGCAACCTGGCAGCATAAACCACATTAACGGTTTGAACATATAAACATTGAACTATCAAAAAAAAAGGAAAAGAAAAACAATCAAAAAACAAAAACAACACAATGACGGTGTTCACCGTCTGACCAATTGGGGTATTGTAGCCTAGAATCCAAGTGGCTAAAATAAAACAGGACTAGCCTGTTGGGGCCCCTGGGGGGGTGGAGTGCCTAATGGCGAGCACTCCCGGAGTCTGACCCGGTGACATGGTAAGTTCCGTAGGAAGTGGTACAACGGTACACCCTACGGATATCATTATCTTCATCCGACAGGTGAGAAATTGGCAAAATAGCACATAATAGTAAAGCCAAAAATATATAAACGCAATGTAAAAAAAAAGGGGAAAACAACCATAATAGAGAAAGTTTGCAGACACTAGGTATCAAAAGGGAATCCAGCAAACCCATACACAAAGCTATCAGCTTATATATCACCCATCAGATGTGCTTTTCTTCGCCGGTGACATCTTGCTTTTTTTCTTTTTGTTCTTAGAACTGGAAGCTTCTTCCCACTCTGGTCTGCTGGGGAGATCCGGCACAACCGGGGTGAGTGCCGCCTTTTTCCATTCCGACAGATCAGGTTCTTCAATGTTACAGAATTTACAGAAGTGCGGGAGCTCTTCAGGAATTGTCAGCATAGCAGATCTCCCATCTCTGGACACTTGTATCCCAAAGGGGTAGGTCCAACGAAATTGCAGGCCCTTGTCCTTAATATTCGCCAGTAAAGGTTGTATAAGTCTGCGTTGCTGCAGAGTACTCCAAGAAAGATCCTGGAGAATCAATATGTCCGAATCCTTAAAAGTAAGCGGCTGAAATTTCTTGGCTTTAAGCAGGATTTCCTGTTTTATAGGGTATCTGGTAAGACAGCATATTACATCCCTAGGTTTATCCTGTGCCAATCCTCTCGGTCGTAGGGCCCTGTGGACTCTTTCAATATCAATGTGGTATGAGGAGGGTTTATCCAAGACGTGGCGGTACAACTGAGTCACAACCTCAATCAGGCTTTCTCCCTCCGGGAGTTCGGGTAGGCCTCTGATGCGTAGATTATTTCTCCTCCCTCTGTTGTCTATATCATCCAACCGCCTTTGTAATGCGGAGATGGTTTTGACATGATGGGAGTTCGCAATAGTCAGTGCCTCAACAGTAGTTTCCACCAATTCATTTCTCTGGTCAATGTCAGTGACTCGTGTGTGGAGAGAAGAAAGCTCAGTCCTCAAGTCCCCAATTTCCTCCTTCAAAGTATGTTTAAACTGCGCAATCATGTCGGCCAAGTCAGCTTTGGTCGGCAAACTTTTTAACTGAGTCAAAGAGATTTGTTCCGAACTTACTGATTCGTTGTCGGAATCATCCACAGGGCTGCGCGCACGCCTCGGCGCCATCTTGGGACCGTGTTGGGCCTGATCTCCCTCGGACGGAGCGAAGAACTGCTTAAGTAAGCGTTGTGAATCCCTGCTTTTAGTGCGTTTGTCTTCCTCTACGCCTTGGTCTTTGGGTTTGCTGTGTTTCCCCATGATTTTAGACTGTCGGAAGCAGTACCGGGCCAAACGAGCAGGAGCTCTCTGTTCACGCGTCCGCCATGTTCAGCGGTCAGCCACGCCCCCCTAGATCTTTCTGTATTTTGTGTGCTTTTTTAGGGGTTGCCTTCCTTTGGGAGTACCTTATTGTACTGCAAGACCATTGTTCTTCAGGTTTACAACAGGCATGACTGGTACTGGGAGCAAGTAGGACAGATCAGATCTTACAAAACAAGAATGGGTAACAGGTAGAGGATGTAGGACAGGCAACACATGTAAGATGGACCTGGAATCAGGCAAAGGCATCAATGTGTAGTTTTAGAATCTGACAATAGCATCAAACAGTGGTGTTGACAAGCTCCCTGTGTGCCAGTATAGGAACTGTAGAAATCTCTCTCTGGCACCAGTCTCCTACCATCCCAGATTGTACTAATCTACTGACAAGCTGGGCACAGACTGGGGAACCAATACTGGAACAAGCTCTCTTTGCGGCACAACAACATGGCAGGCAAAATGCTAAACAATAAGAACCCTGCAATAAGCAAAATACAAAGGAACAATGCAAGTTGAGTGCTCAGTCACTGTAATCCAGGAAAATGCAGGGCAGAGTGCTCTGGAAGAAAGCACGGTGGACCAAGTGTCAGGCAAAGTAAAGAAGATAGTTTTAATATCTTACACAGTGGCACCGATATGCTCCTTGTACCCCTATATAGATGTGTCTTGATCTGGAGGGGAGCATAGATGTTCTCCATAGTGTCAAGGTACAATTAAATAATAAATTAGGGATGCACCGACTCCACTATTTTGGATTCGGCCGAACCCCCGAATCCTTCATGAAAGATTCGGCCGAATACCGAACCAAATCCGAATCCTAATTTGCATATGTAAATTAGGGGTGGGAAGGGGGATTTTTTTTACTACCTGACAAAAAGTCAGATGATTTCCCTCCCGCCCCTAATTTGCATATTCAAATTAGGATTCGGATTGGTTTGGCCGGGGAGAAGGATTCAGCTGAATCCTTCTGAAAAAGGCCAAATCCTGGCCGAATCCCGAACCGAATCCTGGATTTGGTGCATCCCTAGAAAAAAATGTAAACAATGTAAATCTATGGGGATCATACTGTTTTTTATGAATTATACCTGTGAACTAGACTTATCAAACCCGGATACATTTTAGTATTACACGTTTTTCTACAGCTGTGTGTGGAAAACAAAGTTTAGACAAGATACATTTTGTAACAGAAGAACAGAAAAGAATAATGTTTAGGTCATATAGGAGTATTGATTGTTTTTATTCATCATTCTTTTAACCAGTGGAGCTGCTTGTTGTCTGTGCTTTAAAAGATAAGGACAACTATGACCTGGAACTGTTTGGATGTTTTCAGGGCAGCAGAACTATTATTTGTACACCAAGGGATGGGATGAAATGGATAAATTCCTATTTTCTTAAATCTGAAACACGAAAAACAGCAAGAGACAATGCATGGGGTAATGAATTGACAAAGCCAATATTCTAATTTACTTGATAAAAAACAGACCTCAGCTGCTGATTAAGTTATATATTCTGCATTGCTGATTATTTCCAGGGATTCTGTGAAATATCCCTTTCAATATATGTTAATAACATCCACATTCTCAAAGTTGTCTCATTCACTTCGGACGATTTCGGAGGGAAGGCATTGCAGGGAGATTAGTCGCCCGAAGAAGAGGTGATTTGTCCCTGAGTGACTAATCTCCATGTGTGTCTCTGCCCTAAATGTGTTTTCTGCCAATACCTGGCTTAGTCTTATAGTACATAGGTGTTGCTGAATTTCCCTAGGTAAAAGTAATTAAGAATAAACACAATTTATTGCAGAGGTTATGTAATA
The DNA here is from genome assembly GCA_038501925.1 of Xenopus petersii. Taxonomy (NCBI): domain Eukaryota; kingdom Metazoa; phylum Chordata; class Amphibia; order Anura; family Pipidae; genus Xenopus; species Xenopus petersii. Next base: position 49,656,308 of record CM076678.1, on the reverse strand, counting down.
AAAAGGTGCAAAGTAATGATGCGTAAAAATGTCAAGCTTCAGCGAGAAAAACAGGAAATTACCTCTTCACTGAAAAATGTGTTAAACTTTAGAAAAAATTTTCATTATCAGTGGGTGCTTTGTGGAGCATTTTTAGTTCTACACCAAGTGCATTGATTTTCTTGCATAAAAATGCATTGGAGTCAAGGAGCATTTTTTCTTGCATGTAAAAACACAATTTTATTTCTGGTGAAACAAATGCATAGCTAAACTCTAGTGCAGATTCCTGGAAATCTTTGCCTTGTGAAAAAGCAAATTTTATAGTGAATCTGTTTCAGCAGAATAAAAAGGAAATCATTTTTTCATCTGTAAAGTTTGATGTACTGGAGGTCAAATCAACTGTAGCAACCAATCATCAGGTAGGATTTACTGGTCACCTGTTTTACAGCAAATGCCTTATTTCATGATAATGGTCACTGCACGTAGGCGAACCCTGTGCCTCTAAAAAAAACAGGTCCCTGTTTTAACAGTATGCATAGAAATCCTAACTGCTCCTACACGGAGCAACTTCATTGTTGTGCCTGGAGGTGAGTAATGTTTGGATGTCTGGAGGACAAAAGTGAACTGTACTTCAGCACTTCAGAACATAGCCCCAGTCTCAAGCATTTTGTCATTCAGTAAGCAGCACTGTGTAGGAATCGGATATCAACACGGTTAGTAAGGTGGTGTGCTGGGAGGGGGTGAAGGCAAGAGGGCAGCTGGACTAAAAAAAGGTTATCAGTATCCGACTATATGGCAGATTAGTGAAATGTTAAAATGTGCTCTCTTTAACACAATGACTAATTGTCAAAACCTGTAAGTGCAGATTCATTGCACAGCATCAAGGAAAAGATGCAAGCTTTTGTGACGATTTTCAGAAATTTCATAAAAACTGTTAGCATAGCTTTGCAGTTTGGTAATTTGCAGCAAAAAGACATTTACCCATTTTAGATTCATCAGAATGTGTACTTTTGGAGAAAATATGGTTTACTAGAGTCTCCATACTATTAGGGGGTCTTATGGTGCATAATACACATACCGGGTGCTTATATTGTAGCAGTCAGTGTCAAACGTGAAAATTCATATATATTTTTTTTAAGTTGGGGATCTCTGTATGCCACATGGTTTGGTCAATCTCTGCATATAGGGCATCAAACTATTCAGTAGACCCCTGACATTCATATTTAGGATGCTTCATGCTGATAAGTTACAAAATGTGGGGTATTATAATGGGGTAAAATGCAAGCTTTGTGATGATTTCCATAAATTACATTAAAACCAAAAAGTTTAGGGTAGCGTCGCTGCTTGCTGCTTTGCCATATAAATATACATTTACCCATTTTAGATTTGGCAGAATGTATATGGGATGACTTCCTTATTTGCCATTTTTACCACACAATAATCAGGCAGTAGTGATGGGCAAATTTCTCCAGTTTTTCCCGCGAAATGGCTAAAAATTAGTAAATCAATTCCGACACATTAAAGTCAATGGGCATCTATTAATTGTCACCGGCAACTGAATTGTCGCAGGCATCAAAAATAAAAGTTTTTCAGGGCGATTTTGCGAATGTATTCCCTGGCGGCGAAACATAGAAATTCACCGCAAATTTACAACAAATTCGCAACTGGCGAATAAATTCACCCATAACATTTTTTTGGTAGTAGAAATATATGCCATGAAATGTGTATGCATTAACTTCTTTTTGGGGGTCTCTATGCCAGTTGGCAAACCAATGCACAATGGGCATAAAACTGTTTGGAGGACCCCTTGCAATCTTATTTAGGGTGCTTTCTCTTGGTACATAATGATACAGTACATGGGCTATTTGATACTGGAAAGTTGGAAAATTTGGGAAAGCCTTGCGACTCAGTAATTTGGAGCAGAAAGGCATGGGTACCCCATTTTACATTCGGTAGAATGTGTACTTAATAAAAAAATATATCTTTGGGGGGTAAACATATATTTTTCTGGTATATATTTATATATTATGAAACATAGCAAATTTTCTATTTTTTGGTATTTAGTGCTACAAGTCTTTTTGCAGAGGTGGAATTACATAAAAACTCAAGACAGATTTAAAAAGCTCAGGCTATCCTATAAAAATAATGTATATTTTTCCTAGGTAAACTAAAGGTTTCCACTGATAAAATTCCCTTAAGTGAGAAAGCACAACATGTTTCAAAAATGTCTGGCAAATGAAATGCTAAATTCTGCTGGCATTTAAATTGTTAAGGTTTTGTGGGTCAAAACTCAGATGAATGTTGAATTTTTCCTGACCTGCACCAACTAACTTTTTTAGCTCCCAAAAATGTTTTCCTATGTCATCCTTTTCTCAGAAGAGAGGCAGAAATCTGCACCTGGGGTGCGAATTGTGAGTCAGGGGCAAAAAAAAACATGGTGGTGTACAACAGTTTTTGCCCTCTGCACCATGCTATAGTGTCATATAAACACTGCTGAAAAAAGTCTATATTGTTTCACGCTTCATAATTGCTTGACGGAACCATCCAAATGCATTTAAAAACAGACTTCCTTTTATTGATTTTATTGATTAGCCAAGAATAAGAATTACATTTGATTGCAATTTGCAGATTCTACAGGAAGCAACATTTTGTGATTAACAAGCAATTTGACATCTAACCATTACAAGGCCAGATCTGCCACTCAACATTAGCCATTAAAAATCACAGTTTTTTTTTTAAAATTCCTTTAAATTCTAATGAACTCAAAATTGGACTAGGCATCATTTATCAAAATTAAAGCTCAAATTCATTTAAACAACCCGAAAACGCGGATCAAATTTGATAAAACTCTATTTGTTTTTTCTTTGAAAAAAAAAACGTTTGTCAGAAAGGCTGCAAACATCTCCAAATTTATCCCTGACCTCTCCCTTTGACTTAAACAGTAATTGGAAAGGTTTTAGATGGCAAATAGACAAATTCGAATTCTTAAAGGTCCAGAGTATGATAAATCTCAAAAATCAAATTACATTTAAAAAAAAAAAATAACACTCAAGTTTGGATAATTCCCTAGTAGAATTTGACCGTTATGACCACAAAAAAGACCCGTAATACATCTGCCTCATTAGTGTTTTTCTGAGCTTGCACTTCATTTGACAAATCTTTCAGAGAGAGAGAGAGAGGCACAAAAACTCTGTAGATAATAGTAGTAATGTATATTTTTTTTTATCTCATGGAATTTGAAAGAGGCTGTTAAAAATCTTCCATCAGTGTACAGTATATGGTAAACTTCCAGTACCACTTCAGAAATATATGTTAAATATGCCTATGATGGGATCAACATTTTGCAGAGCAACACCACAACCTCTCTTTCACATTCATTCCTCCGAAGGATGTTCTTTAATTGGCTAAACGACACTGTACCCTGCGGCAATTACATTTTCATTTTTTTTTTCTTTTTTTAGATTCATTTCATTTAAACTAAAAACAAGAACCATCTTCTTCCCTCTGGGTGGAGGGGCCAGATTTTTATTTCTTCACCAATCAAGTGTCTTTTTAATCTTCAAATCTATGAATTAAAGGGTTGTGTTCAAGTAACAATTTGCATTAGTAGAAATTATGAAATGCATGCACTTGTTTTTAAGTATTCTAGCCATACTGAAAAGTTGCATGCACCTATAAGCGATGCAGTACATCCAAAAGCTACTTTCAGAAATATTTCTGCAGCAGACATGTTTATATATGTGTTTTCAAAATCCCATTACATGGCACACTTAAGGAGTAGAATATTCTCTGCAGTTAGAGACCCTGCGTACCTTTGTAACAGATTAATAAGAATGCACAATGCGGCTATGGCTGTGACTGTGCAGTAAACTCTCCAATGCTTAAGAAGCAGCAGAGATTTCTCTGCAGATTCTATTGTGTTTTGTTGTAAATCTGTCAGAATCCATCACTTCTGGCACACAGTGATAAACCGAGCTAGCACACTAGGAGATATGCAGGTGCTGGGCAAATCATGAATATGCCACAGATAACTGGAGGTGTCAAAAGGGTCAACTTAATCCCTCTCTGGGTCTCTGACTAAACCGGTTTTGCCCCATAGAGATTTGATTACTACTAAGTAGCAGGGTTCAAACTGTAAAAGGTTTTAACAGTTTCATTCCCATGCGTGGTGCCTAGGGATTATAATTATGCCACTATGCAGGCTTTAACTCATATAGCATTGCTCTATAACATTGTAATTATAATAGTACCTTTAAGTACCTAAAGATCTTAGATCATGTACAGGTATGGGACCCATTATCTAGAATGTTTGGAACCTGGGATTTTCCAGATAAGGAGAGTTTTGTAATTTGGATCTCTACACCTTTAGCCTACAAAAAATAATTTAAACATTAAATAAACCCAATAGGATTGGTTTTCTCCAATTAGGATTTATTATATTTTAGTTGGGATCAAGTACAAGCTTCTGTTTTATTATTACAGAGAGAAAGGAAATATTTTTAAAACATTTGAATTGTTTTATTAAAAAAAGGCCTTTTTGTTTAAAGGGTTTCCGGATAACGAATCCCATATCCTTTATTACTGTATATGCTGTTCAGAAAACAAACATCTTTACCTTTTGTTCAGATTACAGTATACGCAGCATGGTCTCTAGTTCATAAAAAAAGACCATACAGTAACAATAACAAGGCCATTCAATAGAGTTATCAGGACAAAATATTTCATTTTCCTATAAAAGAATCAATATTGTATTTCATTCATAAACTTAATAGTATCACATAATATAGCATTGCTCATATAATTTACATACAGGGATGGGATTCCTTTTTTCGGAAACCTCCAACTTATGGCCATCTCCCATAGAGCTCATTTTAAGCAAATAATTACATTTTTATTCTGTAATAATAAAAGCATACTTTGTACTTGATTCTAACCAAGCTGCATGGATCCTTATTGGTGGCAAAACAATCCTATTGGATTTTATTTATGTTATTTTAAATGATTTTAACAGACATTAGCAGACTTAAGGTATGGTGATTCAAATTACGGAACAACTCCTTTTCCAGAAAACCCAGGTGTCAAGCATTTTGGATAATAGAGCCTATACCTGTAGTAGTAGACAGGTACCACTGTCTATGGCCAGCTTTATTATTGTTATTTTAACACATACTGATGCAAATTGTACACCTAAATAAATGTCTTGGTTTACTGCAGATGTTATTTTTATACATCTTTTACACTGCTCTATTCCCTGTGATAACAATCCCCTGTGCCTTTTGATATTCATTTTAACCTTTTACATATATAGAGAAACATTACGTTCCTAAATATATTGGACACAATGGCCCCAGTGAAAATGATTACATAAATGACTAAGTGTTGGAAACTATCTAAAATAGATGCTGTCACCTTGATTTTTCTAAATGCAGATGATAGCCTTAAGCAAACAATAAAGTAGATGCCAATGTGACCTTTAGGGTCGTTGTTCTAATTAGCAGATGACTTGTGCTGTCTATGGGAATATAACTTACATAATAATAAACTAAACACAATATGTAATTATCCATACTGCTTTGCTTAAAGAAAATTCTTGAAGATTGGAGCTATACTCTTATTTATTACTGGTTTCATTTTTGATCAATATAGCCCTTATAGGAAAAAATGTTTATTCTGGCATTACAATGCTTTTGCAACAAGTTTACAATCACTAACACAGATTTAATGAATGCTTTTAGGCTTAATTATTTGACTTGCCATAAATAGAAATTCTGCATATTTTTAATTGATTTGTACGCTACCCTGAACAAAAATGTTCCATTATTTTGAAAGCAGCCTTTATGATTTATTTCCCCTTGCACAATAAATGTACAACATGAGAAAGCATTCAGTTAAAGGATCTATAAAACATAAAATAAATAAGATGACAGCTCTGAAACAGGGAAGGGTAACAGAGACAAGATGGATGGTTAAAAGAGGCTCAGGAAGGACAAAACTAGAAAGAAAATGATGAGGTATTGTGAAGAGAGCACGAGAAAATATCAGAATCACAATGAGGGCATGCCTAAGAGGTAGATAGAGATAAAGAGCAAGATACCACCACTCAAGTTTGTAGACATGTATGTTTGTGCATATCAATGCGAATGAGAGAGAAATTGAGATAAGTGGGTTACGGGGAAATTACAAAAAAGGAATTAATTGCCGATAGAAAATTGTGCTTCATGCAGGTGACAAAATGCAATGCTCAAAAAAAAATTCTGAATCAAGTGAATCAAATTTTGACCAACGTAGCAATAGGATTCAGAACTAAGCTAGCTCAGCAATCAATCACTGCTTCAAAGCAAACTAGTTCAGAAGGAGAGATATTGAAAGTAACTAAAACACAAGTTTTAATAATATTTACATAAAATGTGACCTCCATTAGACAGACTTACTGTGCAACAAAGTAGTTAGCAGTGCAGGACAATATACTCAAAACACAATAACTATAAAAAATGGTGGATAAATGGTGTTTCAAACCAGACATGGCTCAGTACAGAGAAATGTTCCGGACCAATCGGTTAAATTCACACCAGCACCCTCTCCCTTCCATGCGCCCCCCTCCCATGCTGCACCTGCCTGTCTATGTGGGGACCGAGAAGGGTCTAGTCACGCCACTGTCCACAAATGCCACCCTATGCATTTTACCAAGAACGTCTGCTTTATCAGGGGATGCCCTGTTACTTCCTATATGTCTCCGTCCAAACTAGTTTGCTGAGCTAGCTTAGTTCTGAATCATATTGCTACTTTGGTCTATATTTGATATAATAAGCTCTACGAGTGATACAAACTTGCAGACTGGGACATTTATTAACTATTTAGTCTGGGCTCGCAACCGAGAATCAAGCGAATCAGATAAATATGCAAAATAAGTTTTTTTGTTGTTGTAATTCGCAATTTTACTGCCACTATGCCTCTGCCCTGATGGAGAAAAGGCCTGAAAATGGAAGGCAATAACTGGAAAGAATGTATTATATAGGGAGCAAAGTGAAAAAGCAGGAGGTGCAATTTTTATAGCTGCACAAACAATGGCTGGAAAAAAAAGTAAGATTTGCAGAGGGAGGGGAATTAGACAAACATACTGTAACTGCATACACAAAAGGAAGAATTTATAAGAGGCAGAGATGAAAATGTGAGATTCAGTGTGCAACACTTTCAGAAAGAAAATACTTCAAACAATTTTACATAATGTTTTGCGTCACTCCTGCACTTTTAAAGAGAGCTAGTGCTTAACTAAAGTAAGGTAGAAATGCTGCACATTTTGTTTTGGCGTTTAGTAGCCCAAGACAACCCACAGCCCTTTAGTAGGAAAAATCTGTGCATCTGCCACACACACATTAAAATATATATATATATATATATATATATATATATATATATATATATATATATATATATATATATATATATATATATATACATATATATATACATACACTGTATGTATATATATATATATATATATATATATATATATATATATATATATATATATATATATATATATATATATATGTCACAATATAAGGCTGAATAGTAAATAATTCCGATTTTCTGATTGATGGCTTCTGACGACCCCTAAGCTTAGCTTAGCTGCCCAAACACACTGAGCATGTGCGTGCCGCAGACACTCCTAACAAAATCCAATATGGGAAACTGTTGTGACAACTGTTGTGAATGCCTGGATCATTACTACTACTACTAGATGTAGAACCTTTAAGCTGGATCATTCCATTCAATATAAAACATGGCATTTTTAGCCATGTTCATTTTTATGGTTTAGTTCTCCTTTAATAGTCTATGCCAGGAGTGGTGTTAAATAATGGTGCCAATTAAGGCATCATTTCACATAAAATACAAAAATTAAACTTCCTACAATTGGCTGCGCAACTATAAACATTACACCGTTGTCTATAGCAAGTGTTCTATGGTAGGCATACACATTATGAACACTCCTGAATGCAGTAATGATCAAAGCACCCAGTGTACCATTGCCCTTTCAAAAAAAGGTATAAATAAAGGATAAAGTGTGCTGAGAGTTTCTAAGAGGGAGAGAATGAAAAGGACAAGAATGGAGAGAGTAACAGATAAAAGGAGAAAGAATAACATCAACCTGGGAGAAATACCTGTCTTTGTAGAAAAAAAAAATTAAGAGGGGATACAGCTTTGTTCATTGCAAATATGATGTGTAGTTTTCGAGTCTCTTTATTTGCAAACGTCCTATTTTATTTGTCGCTCTGTTTTATATTGTGAAGATTGCCACAGCTGTACCGAATCAAAGCTAAAATGTCACTTTTATCAGTGTCTATAGAGTAGCCTAGGAAATGCAAGAGGTTGATTTTTTTCTCACAAGAAGTGAAGAAAATGCCTTTGGCATATTCCTCTTCTGTCTCTCATTCAGTTCTTATCTTAGGCTCCCCTTGTTTTTTGAACCCTTTAAAGAAGAAGCACAGGATGTTTGTAATGCACCGTCCTCATGCAGAGCTTTGATAACTCCTGGACAAAGATGATAGGCCTTAAAGAGACCCTTCTTTCACTCCTTCTACCTTTTTAATGAAAGCTCCCAACACTGACAAATATATGAAAATGAAATGCATGCATTAACTGGATATGCTATAGCATGAAAGCCTGTCATTTATTAAAAATAAAGGCAATGCAGGGCTTTCTAGGAGGCTACTTTATATGAACAATAACAGATTTTAACATTCTGTGCTATGGGCTCCATTTATGAAATGCCTGGCCCATGCTAATGATTTTGTAGATGAGATAAAATAACGGTTCATTAGAAAAGAGGACAACGGGAGATGACAGCTGGATGTAATTAGTATTTGTAAATTATTCTGAAGCTTATTTACTGTATAGAGAAATGTTATTAGGCTATCATAATACATGAGGACTTCATATTCTGGGAGTGAATGTTGAAGTCCAGCAACATAAAGCAGAAAATAGATGCAGGGGAAATTTACAACTGGATATTGACTGTGATTTTTCTAAGCATAGCTGTCAAAGCACTTTAGAAAATGCTAGACGCTTTGAACATGAAATGAAACCACACTGTTTGTTTGGATCCATTTTTCTTTTTCATGCCAGGGAGCCGAAGAAAAAAAAATATTATTTTGCTATGAGACTTCAATGTACTAGATTCCCTTACTGGAAGCATTCCAGATATAAGAACACTAGCTTGGATCCCATTCTCTCTTTGGTCCTTATGTTATCACAGAACTGATATTGCTATTGTCTGGCTGACAGCAGGCTTAGGCAAATTTGACACATTTCAGTTCGACAAAAATTTGCCGCAGACGAAAATTTTGACGCACGTCCTTTTTTTTACACTTGACGCCATAAAAGTCTGTGGATGTAATTTCGGCGTTAAAACAAGACGAACAAATTCTCCCATCCCTGGCTGACAGTCCTACTGTATATAACAAAAAGTGCCAGTTTAGCCAGGTTTAGTAACTCATAGCAACCAGTAAGAGGTTGCTTTTAAAGAGGTGAGCAGAATTTGCTACCTGGTAATTGGTTGAGAGTTTGTAAATTCATGAAACGTGGATGTGACTTGCAACATCCTGTAATACAAATAACAAGTATGATAAATATAATGTAACCTTATTTTCCACCTAGGACTAGCATCCAAACAGTGTAGAGCATTGGTTACATCAGACCCACAGTCTCAGCTGGGCCCTCACCTATGTGTGGAAGAAGGGATAGGTGTTGCAGAACTGGAGCTCAGAACTGCTCTTCTAGCTCAATCTATCTGACTTATAGTGTACTGTGACAGATGCTACGCATACTACTTTCTTGTACCTCATTCATGAGGCCCTGTTCCCAGATTTCTCCAAGGTTCACCTCCCCTGAGGTCTTTCCTTTACTGGGGCCTAAGTCCCAGGTTCTCCAGTAGACATCCACCTTCCTTAGCACGTGGCAGCCAAAGAGAAAGAGCACAGTGACCTCTCCTATGTAAAGACTTTGCTGCAATGCCAGGGAGCAGTCTATCCTGGGAAAGGAAATACTCCCCTCCCATCTCTAAATTTGGACTAACGCTTAGCTGGCCAAAAACATTTCAGTCTCTTCCAATAATATTCTTTGAAGTGGACCTGTCACCCAGACATAAAAAGCTGTATAATAAATGTCCTTTTCACATTAAACATAAAATATATATTTTTTTATATAAGCATTCATAGCTGCTGTAAACGCGTTTAAAAATCTCAGCTGTCAATCAAATATTGCCTGCCACACCTCTTTGCCTTATAGAGGCGGGGCAGGCACTTTCACTTTCCATTCAGCACTAGCTAGATGTAACTGCCCTCCCCACATTCCCCCTGTTCTCTTCACCATTTAATTGTTCCCCATTCTGGTGCACAAACAAGATTCTGGGATGATGCAAGGCTTGCCTTAATAACAGTGTCCACAAAATGGCTAATGCCTGCTTGCTATAGTTATTAATCCCCAGACGGAAGGAAACAAGATTAGAAAAAACACTTACAGTGAAATTAAAGTTCATTTTGCTTGACTAACATAATAAAATATTTTTTGGGTGACGGGTCCCGTTTTAACATCTTCTTCTTTCAAGATAGAGAATTGTAACAAAAAAGAGTAGTATAACCATATCTGTCACTTCAGGCAGCACTGCCACTAACGCTGTGGCATTGCTTATTAACCTCACCTAGGGGCTTGAACTTCTTATTCAATCGCTCATCAGCCAATACAGCTCTGTCATAGGCTGAATAACTAGAACTGAATCCCTAAAACTGAATTTTCCTTCTTACACACAGAAACCTTTTGGCTCAGGATCTATAAAAGGCTTCTTCCCAATGCCAATTGGAGGTAGACAAGGAGCCATTAACCCCTACCCTTGCTGGACCAAACTCCTAACGCCTGGGGACACAATTGCAAGAGTACTAAAAGCTGCAACACCCTTTAGTGATCATTTAGTGGGACTTGCACACTCCGGGCTTGCTGCTCTCAGTATGGAGTACCAGATCAAATATCCCGGGTGCATAGGGGGCAGGATGCCTACGTGCCTCCCCCACCACATTTGAATCATGTGCTGCCTAACGCAAATTACACTCTATTCAAAGTGCAGTCCGCAGGTCTGCAGCTATTTGCACAATGCCCCACATAGTGGGCAAAGTGCAAAAAAAATGGCAGATTGAGGGGTTTATTGCACTTTGAACCTAATGGGGCATTGTAAACAGGCTCAGCCTGGCAATCTGGAGGGGCTGTTGTAACATTCCATAGACATTAGTTTATTTAGTGGGCTAGTGGGGAGCTGTTTGGCCTCTGTGTACTTCAATTGCCAGGGACTATTTTGAAACCCAGTCCATGACTCATTGCAATTTAACCCTATGGACTACCAAACATTCATTTTGGTTACCTGTTTCTTTGCTATGATATCAGTATTGCATATTTATCTGAAGAATGATTTAAAAACTATAGCAGGGGTTTTCAAACCATTACGATCCTGTGTTGTATTATAAAATAGAGATGTAGGATTAGAAGTTCTGAGAGCAGATCTGAAATAGCTCAGGAGCAATAAGGCAAGAGAATGAATGTGATTTCCCATCTGTATTACTGAAAATCAGCCTGAACAGAAAAACAACATATTTGTTGTGGGATTTGTTGTTCTCTAGATCCAAAGGACTATGCAATCTGTTTTCACTGTGTGGAAAATCGCCACTGGAGACAAATGGTAGCCAGAATGGAAATATCCCTGCTGAAATGGCATCTGGGATATTTACTACAAAATAACTATCCTCATTCTTCATAAATCACTAAATCCAGTGTACCAACATTCAATTTGATTATACAGTCATATGAAAAAGTTTGGGAACCCCTCTTAATTTTTTTGGAGTTTTGTTTATCATTGGCTGAGCTTTCAAAGTAGCAACTTCCATTTAATAAATATCATGCCTATAACAAAATTAGATTGGTGCATACATTTGGGTACCCCAACAGAGATTAAATCAATATTTAGTTGAACCTCCTTTTGCAAATATAACAGCCTCTAGACGCCCCCTTTAACCTTTGGGGAGTGTCTGGATTCTGGATGGCAATATTTTTGACCATTCGCCCATACACAATCTCTCCAGTTCAATTAAATTTGATGGCTGCTGAGCATGGACAACCTGCTTCAAATCATCTCATAGATTTTTGATGAAATTCAAGTCGGGGGACTGTGACGGCCATTCCAGAATATTATACTTCTCCCTCTGCATGAATTTATCATTGTCTTTTTGGAATATCCAACCCCTGCGTAACTTCAACTTTGTGACTGATGCTTGAACATTATCCTTAAGAATTTGTTGGTATTGGGTTAAATTCATCCAACCCTCAACTTTAACAAGGGCCCAGTCCCTGAACTAGCCCCACAGCATAATGAAACCTCCACCAAATTTGACAGTAAGTAGCAGGTGTTCTTATTCCATCATGCAAAGTGCTTTTTTGTTATGACCAAATAACTACATTTTTGTCAAACAGAAGCACAACTTGCAGTTGGCCACCTTAAATACCTTTCCTGCCTATGAAGTTCAAGGATTAATGAGCTAATCCAACCCATTTGGTGTTGCCAGTAATTGATATTGAGAAGTTACATGCATTCAAATTAGCAAAATTACGAGGCTACCCACATTTTTGCACAGCCAGTTTTTCACACATTTGATTTAATTTCATACAACTGAATACCGCTTTACTAAAAAACTTTGTCCAGAAAACACCCCAGTACTAAGATGTTCATGGAAAATGAAAGACATACCACGATTATCTTTTTTTGTTGAAACTTATTAAGCAGGCTGAGAGGGGTTCCCAAACTTTTGTAATATGACTGTATATGGTCCATATGCATATTAATGTAAAAATACAGCACAGAAAAGAGAAAATATGACCGAATATACTGATACTTATACTGAAATTTTACAGCATGGAATTTAGGGAATTGACTAGAAGCAATACATTTTCTCAGCAGTAAGTTTAAAAAAAAGACTAATTCCTATTTACTATGATATAAATATAATCTTACCTACTTATAGATTTTTAGAATTAAACATTGATGTTTTAAAACGGCAAGGTCCTATCTCAAGAGCTAAAGTAGGCACAGGACAATTTGCTAAAATTCAAACTGAAGAAAGGATTCCAAGAATTTTGTATATACGTACATTTATAAAAGACTTTCCTGACAGTCAACAAAGTGTTTGTGAATTATTTATCAATACAGACACATGTCAGATCTGGGAAAATGTATTCGACTGTACTGAGCCGATGAAAACCCTATTGGGTGCTCAGCAGCAGCCCTCTAGCTCTAGTGCCCCTACAATTTGTTTATCCTTTGCAAATATTACAAGTGGGGAGTAACAATTTACACATGTATTTTCCCTTTCTAGAATTGTTCCAACATAGAAAATGATTGGTTAACTGGGAAAGCAATCATTACTGGCAGGTAAAAAAATAGCTTAGTGAATCAGCCCCTAAGATTATATCTCCAGCAACAGTCATTGCAACTGAATTCAATATGCTTGGTTTATTTTAGGTTAAATTTAGCAACTGTGCAACTATATGTTGATATATATACTGGGAAATCTGGAATTTAACCAATTCTCTTTTCACTTTTTCGGTTTTGTTATGTAAAAGCATCGAGCATTTGAAAGAAAATGATTCCCCAGAACAATGTAGATCTTTATAAAAACATATTGCATAAAACAGCTTAAAGACCCTGCTTCATCTAAATAAACCATTTTCAGAATTATACTTTTTTAGTAGTACGTTTATAGGACCAGTTATCCAGAATGCTCAGGACCTAGGGGTCTTAGTTCTACTAGAAAATCATTTAAACATTTAATAAACCCAATAAGTTGGTTTTGCTTCCACTAAGCATTACATATATTTTAGTTTGGATCAAGTACAAGGTACTGTTTTATTATTAGAGAGAACATTTTGGATTATTTATGGAGTCTATGGGAAACAACCTTTCTGTAATTCTTTCTAGATAATGGGTTTCAGGATAATGGATCCCATACTTCGGTATGTGCCATTCGGTAATCCTACCTACTTATAAAATTGCCATTTTAAGAACTAAGCGCTGTCCCCTGGGGTCCTACGAATCACACAAACAAAGCATACATGTTAGGTCACATGAGCCAATTACTGGACTAAGTTTGTCCTTTGCTTACATACTTTTTCCTGTTACAGTTAGAGCTGCGAAATTTACCATCAGACCATCACGAAATAGTGTCTCAATCTGTTGCTTAAGTATTTATTTTGGAGGTTTTCAGCTATAGTTTTTGGAGCAATCCAATCCACTATTAGGTACCACTGAAAATCCAATTGGCTGTCACAGACTGTGTTGGGCTTCATTGCCCAAAAACCAGCGTAAGATAGCTACATTGTATTAACCCTCTTCAGTAACTGCAATACCTTGCTTAAGCCTGCCCAGCATTATAGTGATGCCTGTTTGAGCCATTTCCCCATCCGCCCCCCTTTTGCTCATTCTTTTGCTCCTTTCCTCCAGAATTATTTGTTGCATTTATTTATACAAGTATGTGATTTATTATCAAGAATCTTTAGGACCTAGGGGTTTTCCTTAATTTGGATCACCGTACCTTAAATCTAATAAAACAGAAAAAAAGCTTGTGTATATATCTATCTCTCTCTCTATCTATATATATATTAAAATTAATTTGTCACAGCAATGGTGGTTTTTGCTTTTACTGCATTAAAGGACAAATTATCCACACTTGGCATCTGTAATGTGTTGCTCTGTAGGTAGTAATATATTCATTCACAAGGACATTTTTCTATATTACATTTAAAGGATGGTTCATTTTTAAGTTAACTTTTAGTAGGTTATAACATGACTAATACTAAGCAACTTTTTAATTGATGTTCAATTTACATAGTAACATAGTAAGTAAGGTTGAAAAAAGACACATGTCCATCGAGTTCAACTTTTTTTTTTTTATTAACTACCTATCTGCCAGTTGATACAGAGGAAGGCAAAAAACCCATCTGAAGCCTCTCCAATTTGCCTTAGAGGGGGAAAAATTCCTTCCTGACTCCAAAATGGCAATCGGACTAGTCCCTGGATCAACTTGGACTATGAGTTATTTCCCATAACCCTGTATTCCCTTACTTGCTAAAAAGCCATCCAACCCTTTCTTAAAGCTATCTAATGTATCAGCCTGTACAACTGATTCAGGGAGTGAATTCCACATCTTCACAGCTCTCACTGTAAAAAACCCCTTCCGAATATTTAGGCGGAACCTCTTTTCTTCTAATCGGAATGGATGACCTCGTGTCAGCTGGAAAGACCTACTGGTAAATAAAGCATTAGAGAGATTATTATATGATCCCCTTATAAATTTATACATAGTCATCATATCACCCCTTAAGCGCCTCTTCTCCAGCGTGAACATCTCCAATTTGGCCAGTCTTTCCTCATAGCTAAGATTTTCAATACCTTTTACCAGCTTAGTTGCCTTTCTCTGTACCCTCTCTAATACAATAATGTCCTGTTTGAGTGATGGAGACCAAAACTGTACTGCATATTCTATAGTTTAAAATATTTTATTTGATTTTCATATTAAACAAATGAAATCAAAATGACAACAAATGTTATGCAGAAGAAGAAAATATGTTGCAAAGGAGACAATGGCATGATAGTATCAAAACTATATCATTCATGAAAAATAACAAAAAACGAACTAAAAATTAACTAAGCCAGTAGATGCACAAGTAATAAAAAAAAGAAAAAGCCCATTTATCATCTGGAGTGTCAGATAGGTCATCTAACTATTGAAGAAAGCGCATTATTTGATCGCCTGTATTGGAGTTACAGATTTCAAAATAAGGAGACCAAACCAGCCTAAAAGAATCTTTGGAAATACTTCCTTTAGTTTTAGTTATTAAGGCTTCTTGCCAACTAAGCTGATTCATATAAGAGATGATGTCCGATAATGAGGGGGGTTCCTTTTGTAACCAGAAATTAAATAAAGCTTTCCTAGAAGCAGCTAGAAAAAAGGAAGTCAATAATTTACTTTCATGGGAGATAATATTTGACTTAGGATTTGCAGAAAGCATATTAATATCTAGATGCAGTAAAGCAATACACGGAGATAGTTTAATTTTTATCTTCAGTGTAGAATTCAAAAAATTAGTAACTTCCCTCCAAAAAAGGTTAATTTTTGGACAGGACCATAAATAATGAAAAATTGACACATTAGTCTCGTCACATTTAGGACAAAATGATATAGGACTATTAGAGGTACTTTTAGCAAACATTTTCCCATATCCTAAATGAATAAGCTTAAAGTGTTGTATTGTCCAACTCTCTGCCAAAATTAATTTATTATAAGTATTAATAGATTTCACCAAATCTGAGGGAGACACTTGACATTGTAAAAACTCGGTCCATTTAATGGACGATTTTGATAATGGATGTGAGTCTGTACCATAAATATTCCAAAATTTTTTAGATAAAGAGTTAATTGAAATCAAACAGGGGAGTTCCAAAAATTCTGCCAAATCATCTGCTAGCTTGTGGTCAGCTAAAATCAAATTGTTTTTATCATGCAGTAGAGAAAGACCGCATTGACAAGCTAAGTAATAATATCTATCAGATTCATTAAGCTTGTACTCATTTTTGAGTTTTGACCAAGACAATAAAGTTTTCTTATGTGGATCAAATAAGTCCTTAACTAAGACTAGTAAATTTCTCTTAGCAGAAAATAGAAAGGAATCTGACTTTTGATAATCTGAGGGTTTAAGTAAGAGCTTTGCTGGCATGAAAGGGGTTTCTGTATAACTATACCCATGTTGAGAGAATAAATGTTTCCACACAAAAATAGAATCACGATAAAGAGGATTCCTTTTAAAGTCACAAGGAACATTTCCCCATTTGCTATGTAAAACAGATAAAATATCAAAGAAGGGTTCTTGAAAGATCTCGATGTCAGGGTTGGTAAATTTATTGCCTTGAGAGATCCACTCAATACAGTATCTAGTGAGGGCTGATAAATTAAAAGCTCTAAAGTTAGGAAGATTTAACCCTCCTAGTTTAACTGGAGCTCTTAATTTATGAAGTGCAATTTTTGCCTTTTTACCATTCCAAATAAATTTATTTAAGGCAGAGTCAAGTTTCTTAATATCAAAATGTTTTATAAGCAAGGGGAGATTAATTAATGGATATATTAACTTGGGAAATATCAAAGATTTAAAAAAGAGTGCTCGTCCCTTTATATTAAGGGGAGAATTGGCCCATTTTTCACACATGGAAAAAACCTTTTGACAGGCTGGAGTGATATTCAAAGAATATAAATTATTTAGATCTGATGGAATTATTAATCCTAAATATTTGATCTGATTCTTTGGGTTTTTAAGTTGGAATTTCTTAAGTAAAGATTTAGAAAAAGAACCATAAATATTCATTACTTCCGATTTCTCAACATTAATTTTATAACCAGAGAAGGACTGAAAGTCTCGGAATAAATCAAAAACAACCTTAAGTGAGGACTCAGGATTTTTTAAAATTAGTAATAAGTCATTGGCAAAGGCTAATACCTTGAGATGTCTTCTATTAATGGTAATTCCCGAAATTGACTTGGATTGATCAAGGAAACTAATTAGCGGTTCTAGATCAATATTAAATAAAAGGGGTGACAAAGGACAGCCCTGTCTTGTCCCTTTAAATATTTCGAAAGGTGGCGACCTAGCTCCCCCCAAAATTATTTGTGTTCTGGGATTTTTGTAAAGATTTTTGATATATTGGAAAAAGGGGCCTGTGATACCAAATTTCTTGAGGCAAACAAATAGATGATCCCAGGTAATATTATCAAACGCCTTTTCAGCATCAATATTAAAAATAGAACTGGGGATTTTATGTTTTTTGGCGAAGTATAAGATATGGATCAGAGCCCTAATATTCTTTACTCCTGACCTATTCTTAATAAAACCATTTTGGGCCTCGGATATTATAGAGGGAAGAATTAAAGAAAGCCTATCGGCAAGGACCTTGGATAGTATCTTGATATCTTGATTTAACAAGGAAATAGGCCTATAGGAGGAGGGAAGGGATACGTCTTTGTCTTTTTTTGGGATAACTCTAAGATTTGATATTTCACTAGAAGGTAGGCTCTTTCCAAAGAATAATATATCATTGAATAGGTTTGTTAAAAAGAGTGAGATTTTATCTTTCATAATTTTGTAGAAAGAAGGAGTTAGGCCATCAGGGCCACCTGCCTTTGCAGTTTTCAGATTATTAATAATAGTGGACACTTCCTCAGAGGAAATCGGACTATTTAGCTTTTCCAACTGACCCTTTGATATATGGGGGATTTTACAATTTACAAAAAATTCTTGCATTTTCTCAGAGTTTATATTTGGATTAGAGTACAAATCTTTATAAAAATCTTTGAAAATGCTTACAATTTTATTGGGATCATTTGTTAGCTGATCATGAGTATCTTTAATCTTAATAAGTTTAGCCTGCTTACGGCATATTCTAGATGGGGCCTTACAAGTGCTCTATACAGTGGAAGAATGACCCCCTCCTCCCTTGACTCTATGCCCCTTTTAATACAGCTCAATACCTTATTTGCTCTTGATGCTGCTGACTGGCATTGCTTGCTACAGCCAAGTTTATCATCTACAAGAACTCCAAGGTCCTTTTCCATAATGGACTTGCCTAGTGCAGTCCCATTAAGGGTATAAGTGGCTTGGATATTTTTACATCCCAGGTGCATGACTTTACATTTATCAACATTGAATCTCATTTGCCACTTAGCTGCCCAGATTGCCAGTTTATCAAGATCATGTTGCAAGGATGCCACATCCTGGATGGAATTAATTGGGCTGGATAATTTTGTCATCTGCAAACACTGATACATTACTTACAACACCCTCCCCTAAGTCATTAATGAACAAGTTAAATAAAAGTGGACCCAATACTGAGCCCTGGGGGACCCCACTAAGAACCTTACTCCAAGTAGAGAATGTCCCATTAACAACTACCCTCTATACCCGATCCTGTAGCCAGTTTCCTATCCATGTGCAAACGACTTCATTAAGCCCAACAGACCTTAGTTTAGAAAGCAGTCGTTTGTGGGGCACAGTATCAAACGCTTTGGCAAAATCCAAATAGATCACATCTACTGCCCCCCCACTATCCAGAATCTTACTTACCACATCATAAAATGCAATCAAATTCGTCTGACATGACCTATCCTTCATAAAGCCATGCTGATTGTTGCTCATAATGCCATTCATTAGGACAAAATTTTGAATGTGATCCCTTAACAAGCCTTCAAATAATTTGCCCACCACAGATGTCAAGCTTACTGGCCTATAATTGCCAGGCTGAGATCGTAATCCCTTTTTAAATATTGGAATAACATCAGCTTTTCTCCAATCCATAGGCACCATACCAGATGACAGTGAATCTGAGAAAATCAGAAATAAGGGCTGGTCTAAAACTGAACTAAGCTCTCTTAGAACCCGAGGGTGTATGCCATCAGGTCCTGGAGCCTTGTTTAAATTAATTTGTATTAAAGCTTTTTGAATCATATCCTGAGTCAGCCACTGACTAGATTGAGCTGAACCATACGTGCAGTTATTAAGTGAGCCTGTGAACCCAGACTCCTCTATTTTATACACTGAAGAAAAGAACTGATTTAACACATTTGCCTTATCTGTATCTGTTACAACCATACTGGTACCATTATTTAATGGAGCAACACTCTCAACCTGCATCTTTTTACTATTAATATATTTAAAAAACTTTTTAGGGTTAGTTTTCACCTCTACCGCAATTAACTCTTCATTTCTTTTCTTAGCCTTCCGGATTGCTGATTTACAACATTTATTACAGTGTTTATATTCATTAAATGCAGCTTCTGTCCCTACAGATTTGTAGTTTTTAAATGCCTTTCTCTTCTTTCCCATTAACTTCTTTACTTCTGTATTAAGCCACACAGGATGATTCTTAGAGCTTCTACGTTTAGTCCTTAAGGGAATAAATTGAGAACAGTAATGATTTAATATCATTTTAAAGGACAACCATTTATGTTCTGTGTTTTTAGCTGAAAACCTAATGCCCCAATCAATGCTCTGTAGGGCAGCCCTCAAGGCACTAAAATTAGCTTTTGCAAAATTCATGGTTTTTGTTGTCCCAGTATATTTTTGTTTTTTGCACCAGACATTAAAAGATATAACCTTATGGTCACTATTACCCAGGGGTTCAATAACTTGCACATTTGCTATAAGTTCTGGGTCATTTGAGATCACTAAATCAAGAATAGCATTTTTTCTGGTAGGCTCCTCAACAACCTGTGCTAAAAAATTGCCGTGCAATAAGTTTATAAACTTGTTCCCATTAGCTGATCTAGCAGTACCGTTGCTCCAGTCAATATCTGGGTAAATAAAATCCCCCATTATCATAACTTTACCTAAACTAGTAGCCTTTTCTATTTGCATTAGGAGCTTTGTCTCTTCCTCCTCACTTACATTAGGGGGTCTATAGCATACGCCTACAATTAATTTGCTGGATTCTTTACAATTGGTGAAGAACTCCACCCATACGACTTCTGCCCCCTCATTTTCTAACAAAACCTCCTCCTTTATATGAGCTTTTAAATCCTGCCTAACATACAGACATACCCCTCCTCCTTTTCTATTGCCTCTGTCCGTCCTAAATAAAGTATAGCCACTGATATTTACTGCCCAGTCATGCGACTCATTCAGCCATGTTTCGGCCACACCAATCACATCATATTTTCCTTCCATCACAAGCAGCTCCAGCTCTCCCATTTTACCAGCCAGACTTCTTGCATTTGTAAACATACATTTAATACTGGCACCATATTGAACATATGACATGTGGTCCTCCCTCTCCTTAACAGTATCCCCGGCCAAATCTCCTCCCCCATTTTCCCTTTCTTTGCCCACTATCTCATCTAACCTGTCTACCACTGAATCTTTTACTGAACCCTCCCCCCCACACCTAGTTTAAAATCTCCTCCAACCCTCTAGCCATCTTCTCTTCCAAAACAGCTGCCCCATCATCATTGAGGTGCAGCCCATCCCTAGCAAAGAGCCTGTAGCCGACTGAAAAATCAGCCCAGTTCTCCAAAAACCCAAACCCCTCCTCCCTACACCAATCTTTCAGCCACGCATTAATCTCCCTACGCTCCCGCTGTCTCCTTAGCGTTGCTCGTGGCTCAGGTAATATCTCTGAGAAAATTACCTTGGAAGTCCTCGCCCTCAGCTTTGAACCTAGTTTTTTAAAATCATTTTTGAGGACTTCACCACCTCCTCTAACTTTGTCATTGGTACCTATGTGTACCAAGACCGCTGGGTTTTCCCAGCCCCTCCCAATAATCTGTCCACTCGTTCCACCACATGCCGAACCCTAGCACCAGGCAAGCAGCAGACTGTTCGGCATGTAGGGGCCTTGCGACAGATTACCCTATCCACCTTTCTAATAATTGAATCCCCTATAACTAGAACCTGCCTTTCCTTCCTTGCACTCCCCCCACCACCCGTATTAGAGCCACTGCCTCCCGGGGTGCTCCGAGAGTCAGCCTGCTCCATACACGCCAGTTCGGAGTTTTCCTCCCCAGCATCTTCAGCCAAAACGGCGAATTTGCGGTTTTGGACAAACTGTGGACCAGCCCCCCTACTCTTCTGTCCCTTTCTTTCCCTCTTGACTGTCACAAACCTTCCTCCCTCATCAGCCTCCACTGCCCCTTCTCCTCCCTCCACTCCACTAGCCCCTGCCAGTGGTTGCTCTGCGAGCCTCCTGTCATTCCCCTTGTTTGCCGATGCTCTCAGTGCTGCAAGTTCACCCCTTAGAGTCTGCAGCTCAGATTCCAAGATGAAAACCCACCGACATCTCTCACATGTAAATACTGCATGGAACTGCTGCTCCAACACCACATACATGTGACAAGATACACACTGAGTAATACCAGCAAACCCACTCATATTTACACTGGGTACTTACAGTCTCCCAAATGTAATTCCTCACCAACGCCTTAAGGTTTTTAACGCTGCTTAACACTTAATTCACATGCAACACTTCGATCACATGCAACACTCGCTAAGCAGCTCCCACACTCCCTTTGCCTTCACAAGTGTAAGGTTTCAACCAGAGCACACAAAGCCTGTTCAGAATTTACCTGATTAACCCCTCCCCCTTAATTAGAAGAAAGAGGGAAAGGAGAGAGAAAAAAAAAATGCTATTTGCTACCAGCAGTAAATAAAAACCCTTAACTTTTTTTTATGTTCCCCTTAGACCTCTAAAGCTAAAACACAAAAAGAAAGTAAATGCACTTAATGTATGAACTAGTTTACCCCAAAGAGAGAAAAGAAAAAGCTGTTTGTCTCAGTCAGATAACTCACAGAACACACAGCAGTCAGTTATTTGCACTTACTCCCTCCTTGCACCCAGCACTCCCAGCATGCACAGCAACACCAACGCCTTAAGGTTTTTAACGCTGCTTAACACTTAATTCACATGCAACACTTGGATCACATGCAACACTCGCTAAGCAGCTTCCACACTCGCTTTGCCTTCACAAGTGTAAGGTTTCAAACCCAATCTGTCTTATAGTTTATTTGCCTTCTTCTACTAATGCTTTCCAGGCTCCAAATGGGGGTTACTGTTCAGGTCCTCTCCTATTCACTCAGGATTCACAAATCACAATGCATGGTTGCTTGGGTAATTTGGACCCTAGCAAACAGATTGCTGAAATTACTAACTGGAGAGCTGCTGAATAAAAAGCTCAATAACAAAAATCCACAAATAAAAAATGAAAACCAAATGCTAATTTTCTCAGAATATCTCTACACATCATAATAAAACTTAAATTAAAGGTGAATAAACCCTTTAATAAAGCTGTGGCTAGCTCTCAAGCAATGTCAATAGTATTTGTGCATTAATTTATGTGTAGTCCGGTGTAAAGTAGTATGCTCAAAAGAGGCGTAATGTGTGTGTGTGTGGGGGGGTAGATACTACATCTCCACAGTGTTCTGGATCATTTTGTACATATTTTCACAATTTATTTATATCAGCATCTACCTGCTAAACCCATACAGACCTGGACCCACCACCAATTACAAGATGAAGCTCATTATTCTGTTTTGACTAGTTAGCCTTTTTTGCCTGCAGTCATTTTATGTGATGTACTCTAATTAAAACATTCCTCTGTGGCATACCTTTGTTAACTATAGCCAACATGTTCCTTGCTTAATACTGAACAAGACCCATAAACTAACCATTCTATGACCAACCTGTGTGCCCACAGAGAGCATGCCTTTCTATTCGAGCTGTCAAGGAATGACCAGAAGTAGGATTATAATCATTCCTCATAGGATTTTGCATTAATCAATGCATCTGCACACCCCATAAAAACCAGCACAAGCAATTAAGAAGGCTTAGACAATACAAATATTTAAAATGCTTGCTGGTGATAAGAAAGGTGATCAGATATTAAAAGAATTGTTCAGTATAAAAATAAAAACTGGGTAAATAGATAGACTGTACAAAATGAAAAATGTTTTCAATAAAGTTAGTTAGCCAAAAATGTAATGTATAAAGGCTGGAGTGACTGGATGTCTAACATAATAGCCAGAACACTACTTCCTGCTTTTCAGCTCTCTTATTGTTTACCAGGCAGTAACCAATCAATGGCTTGGGGGGGGCACGTGGGTCATAACTGTTTGCTTTTGCGTCTAACCTGCATTCTGAGAATCAATTGCAAACTCACTCATTTACAGTATGTTCTATGTGGGCCCCCCCCCTTAAAGTTGCTGATCGTGGATTCGTACGATTTTTGGACTGTGTGGAGATCGGTCGTTTGGTTCAACCGGACATGCTAAAAAATTTCTGTCGCCTGCCGATAATATCTCTGCATGTATTGCCGATCGTATGATTTCAGAGGGAGCTTTATCAGACATAACTATCGTACGATTGCTGTCAGAGGTAGAACATTGGCTGATCTGTTCGGCTGATCTCTTCTTTTACTACTTTATTTGATCGGAATGGTAAGACTTTGATCGGAATGGTTAGTGGCAGGTCGGGAGATGGGAAAGTCCGAACGTACGTTGGTTCGTACGATCGGATCTTTGCGTCTATGGCCAGCTTTAGAGAGCTGAAAAGCAGGAAGTTGTGTTGAGTTCTGTTATGTTAGACATACACTCACTCCAGCTGTTATACAGTAGATGACATTTTTGGCTAACTATATTGAAAACATTTTTATTTTGCACAACCTATTTAGCCAGTTTTAATTTTTTATATTGAACTGTTCCTTTAAAGGAAGTAGTACACTAAAGATATAAAAGATATGGGTATAGAAATATGGGGACAGAGAGGAGAAGAGAGGTAGGAGGGAGAAGAAGAAGAATAGAATAAACAAGGGGTAGAACAATGATAGAACTACAGAGAAAGGCCATAAAAAAATATGGAAGATTTTTGATAAAAGGAGAGAAGTACCAAGAGAAAGCAAGAACATGGAAATAGGGGGAAATGAGGGTGAGAAGAACAAGCATGTACATGTAAAAAACAAATAACAAGCAGGACTGACAAATAGGGAAGGACTGGTTGAAATTCAATGCACCACACAAACACACTCAGCACCCCAATTTAGCACAAATACTGTAACCTCTGAACCAGTCACTACTTTCTAACATACTCATATATTAAGTTCTGGGTATGGAGTGTGTGCATAGTGCATATGGATCTAGTGTATCACGATAAACAAAGTTTTTGGGAGCCTTAGAAAACTGATATCTCTTCACACACTGTTTCCGGTAATAGTATAATACATTGATATGTTACTGTATTACGGTTTTGTTTTGAGTTTAAATGCTGGGTCACATCTCTAGGCACTGGAGAAATCATAAACAAGGTATTAGTTTGTGGGAACACAATACACTAAGGGGTTTATGTATTAAAATAGGAGACAAATACCATTGGTGATTTGTCCATAGCATCCAACCAGCAATTAGATATGAAGACTCACCTACAAGTTGATGTTTGTCTACAATGTTAAAAAATACACCCCCAAATGAACTGTAGGACTGGAGATATTTTAGCTTCAAGGAATTACAGATTTGTAATCATCTCCCAGTAAGGCATCCCACAAAATCACTGTCATCATGGTGAAGAACCAGAATATTAACTAGTATAATAGCAGGGTGTATGCATCAAATATAAACATGACACACTAGTGATGACTGATACAGGAGGTAAAAAAGTGCCCTGCCCAGAGCTTACGATTTAAGGGGAAAAAAGTATGAAACATAAGGAGTAGAGATGAACAAGGTTAGGAGTCAGTAGATAATATCACCACTTATAGATAAATCACCACTTATATTTAAATGCCTTTACCAAAAAAAAAAATAAGCAAGAATAATTTTGATTGTGTAGTTATTGGGCCACTACAACATTAAAATTATAGAGTAAAATACAATGCTGAGATAATGTCATGACGCTGTGCTGCAACACAGAATTCAAAATTTAGTTAGTCTAGTGATTGACTCTTCGCTTTGTTTCTCATTATTCTTACGTCTGCTTGCCATGACCATTGCATGAATATAATTACACAATTGGTTATCCCCATGGATACCTTGGACTTAGCAACTTTCTCCTAATATCCAGCATTATAGGCTGCGTGGCCCTCAGTTACAATATCCAGCATTATAGGCTGTGTGGCCCTCACAGTACAATCAGGCCAAGGGGCTCATTTGGAAATCTATATAATAAAGCAGAATTACATTGTGCAAGTGTATGAGGCACTAGAATGCCATCTGCAGCTAACTCACTGTCTGCTGCCAATTCAGACAAGCAACTTTAAATGTAGTCTCACTACAATGGCAATCCACTGGCATGCAGGGGTTATTTGACTCCAGCTTCATCCATCTTACTTCATGTTAGGGTAGGTATGCCCTTAAATTTCACACCCTTGCTGTGGACACTTGCTGAAATAATGAACGTTGGTGGTGGCGTTCTGCAATGGACTGTCTGACAGTTTGAGGATGATCTTCAGTTTATTTTCAAGTGTAAAGTTACATTTTGAGTGTATGTGTCAATGTGACTGATGCAATGGTGGGTGCATTAAACTACATGTAATCAGCCATGTGCATCGATGCAAATGCTCTGAAAATCATTGGTGCTTAGTATCAAAATTAACTTTGCACCCAAGTCTTTAGACATAAGTTCACTATCAATTTATGCAGCCTGCATCAAATGTATTTGTGGTTCTTAAATAACCCCTAATGTGTCTACAGATCTGCTTAGCCAAGTCACGGCCGGCACCCGATACCAGAACAAATGCCAAGCACCCTGGTCTCGGCTCGGCTTCACCAGTAGGGTGGGCTTGGGTGCCACCTGGACTTAACGAGGGGTGCAAGGCGAGATGTTCTGGCTGGCAAAGGGGCATGTCTGTTAGCAGAGACTTTAGGTCGAAGGTCAAGGCAAGCGGATGGTCAGACAGGCTGGGTCGAGGCAGGCAGATAATAGAATCGTCAGTCAGGCAAGGGTCAAAACCGGGTATCAATCAGGCAGAAGGGATCAGGGTGGGTCAATATTCAGAATTCAGAGTTGTCAGTATACAGGCAGGGTCAAACACGGATAATAAACAAGATCAAGGTTTCAGGAACAGAAAGCACAAGGCTAAGAAGCACCAGGATACAATCCTATCACGGGCAATGTCTGCTCACTAAAATGTCCTTAAATAGGATTAAAATTTCGAGCCAAAAACCCACTGGCGCAAGCACACCAGCGTGCCTGCGCCTTTGAGAGGCGCGCAAGTGCCTAATCAACATGGCTCCGGCGTTTTAGGAACCATGCATCGGGCGACCTCGCCGCACAGGTATTCTTACATTACCCCCCTCTCCAGGGGGGCCACTGGACCCCCAGGCTTACTGGGAAATTATAGATGGAATTTCTTCCTAAGTTTGTCAGCCTTGATGTCCCCTACTGAGAACCAAGAGTTCTCCTCAGGGCCATAGCCCTTCCACTTAATAAGGTATTGTAGCTTACCTCATACGAGGCGGGAATCGAGGAACTCTTGGATCTCAAACTCAGGCTGACCTTCGACCAACACTGGGGGAGGAACAGACAAAGACCGAATAACAGGAGCAGGTTTCAGGAGGGATACATGAAATGAATTGGAAATCTTAAAATTAACAGGTAATTGCAGGCGAACAGAAGATGGGTTAATGATTTCAGAAATGGGATAAGGACCGATAAACCTGGGTCCCAGTTTGAGAGAGGGCACCTTTAACTTGATATTTTTTGTAGACAACCAGACCTGATCCCCCACTTTATACTGGGGGTGCCTCTCTACGTGATCTGTCAGCAGCCTTTTTTTGAGCTGAAGTAGCTGCTGACAGGGATTCATGCACTTGGGACCAAACCTTAGAGAATTGTTCGACAGAAGAATTGGCAGAAGGTACAAGGGAACCAGACCCAGAAAAGGAGAAAGCTTTGGGATGTAACCCATTTACAATAAAGAAAGGAGACTCCCCAGAGGAAGAATGGGTAGCATTATTGTATGCAAATTCTGCCCAGGGTAACAGTTCCGCCCACGTGGACTGGTTGTCAGACACATAACACCTGAAGTACTTTTCTAGAGACTTGTTTACCCTCTCAGTTTGACCGTTGGTTTGGGGGTGATAAGCAGAGGAAAAGGCTAACTCAATCCCAACCAAAGAACAGAATGCACGCCAAAACTTAGAAACAAATTGAACCCCATGTCGGAAACAATATTTTCAGGAAAACCATGAAATTTAAAAATGTGGGTAACAAATAGCCACTACCACCCAGATCACCGTCTTCCCCTGAGAAGGGGGTAAATCCACAATGAAATCCATAGACAGATGGGACCAAGGTTTTTCTGGAATGGGTAAGGGGATTAACAGACCCTGGGAAGAATTTCGAGAAGACTTTGATCTTTGGCAGACCGGGCAGGAATTAACGAAGGCCTTCGCATCCTGTTTGAATGATGGCCACCAAACATGACGGGATAACAGGGACAACATCTTTGAAATGCCTGGATGCCCTGCTATCTTAGAATCATGACCCTCCCTCAATACTCCCTTAACTCCTGTGGTACAAACCATCTCCCCCGAAGGGGTATCTGTAGGAGCAGATGTTTGAAGGGGAAGCAAAAGAGAAGAAAGGTCAGATTCAAGGGTTGCTATGATCATTTCCCTGGGAATAATGGGAGTACACTCACTAGAGTCAAAAGAAATGGATTCGAAACTCCTAGAGAGTGCATCCGTCTTGGTGTTTTTAGTCCCAGGCCTGAAAGTCAGAGAAAAATTAAACCTTGTAAAAAATAGAGCCCACCTAGCCTGCCTAGGATTAAGGTGTTTAGCAGACTCTATGTTTAGTGAATTCTTGTGGTCAGTATAGACCATCACCAGATGTTTTGCACCCTCCAGGAGGTGCCGCCATTCCTTAAAGGCCCATTTGACTGCCAACAATTCCCTGTTACCTATATCATAATTCACCTCGGCGGGTGAAAACTTCCTGGAGAAGAAAGCACAGGAATGCAACTTGTTGGTAGTCGGTGCCTTTGAGAAAGGACTGCCCCAGCTCCCACCTCAGAGGCGTCAACCTCCACAATAAAAGGTAGTGCAGTATCGGGATGTCTGAGAATGGGGGCTGAACTGATTTCCTTTTTTTATTAAATCAAACGCTTGAACTGGGATCAGCCCCCTTTTTAGTCAGATTAGTGATGGGGGCCACAATGAAGGAAAATTTTTTGATAAACTGCCGATAATAATTAGCAAAACCAAGAAATCTTTGGGTTGCACGTAACGAAAGGGGTTGGGTCCAATCCAGGACTGCTCTCACCTTGCCTGGATCCATTTCTAGACCCTTGCTGGAAATATTAAACCCCAAAAACTAACAGAAGAAACCCCAAAATTACATTTCTCAAGTTTTGCATAAAGATTATTTCCCCTTAGCCTTTGCAAGACTTCACAAACATGATTTTGATGTTCTTTCATGTTGGAGGAAAAAATAAGAATATCGTCCAGGTAGACCACTACGAAGATCCCCAGCAAATCCCGGAAGAGGTCATTGACAAACTCCTGGAACACCGCGGGGGCATTACAGAGACCAAAAGGCATAACAAGATACTCATAGTGGCCATCCCTGGTGTTAAATGCAGTCTTCCAGTCATCACCCTCCCTGATTCGAATCAAGTTATAAGCCCCTCTAAGATCAAGCTTGGTAAAGACTTTTGCATTTTTAACAAAAAGTTCAGAAATTAGAGGGAGAGGATAGCGATTTTTTATGGTAATCTTATTGAGCCCCCTATAATCAATACAGGGGCGAAGACCACCATCCTTTTTCCCAACGAAAAAGAAGCCCGCAGGGGAACTAGAAGGTCTGATGAAATCCCTTTCTAAATTATCTTTAATATACTTTCTCATTGCCTGGGCTTTGGGCAAAGAAAGAGGGTAGGTTCTACCACGAGGAGGAGTTGACCCAAGGACAAGATCTATAGGGCAGTCATACTGCTGGTGTGGGGGTAAAGTCTCTGCTGCCTTTTTAGAGAAGATGTCAGAAAATTCTGCATATGCAGCAGGTAACCCCTCAAGAGATGTAGTTGCTACTACCGAGAGAAAGCACACCCCACCACACATAGTACCCCATTGTATCACCTCCCTTGAGACCCAATCAATCAGAGGGTTATGCCTCCGGAGCCACGGTAACCCCAAAATAAGGGAGGAAGCACACTCAATAAGGTAAAAAGCTACCTACTCAGAATGCAAATTATTAATACACATAGAAAGAGTTATCGTCTCCTTGGAAATTACACCTGACCCTAAGGGTCTTTTGTCTACTGCCATTATTCTCATGGGGGCACTTAGAGGAACTAAAGGGATACAGAATTTAGCTGCAAAGGCAGAATCCAAAAAATTACCCTCCGCCCCTGAGTCCACAAATGCGGACACCTTGACAGACCCCGTAGGCCAGGTTAGTTAAACTGGTAACAAAACCTTAGAGGCAGATTGGGGAGAGGAAACTCCTGCACCCAAATGGAGCTCCCCTTCTCCATTTAGGGTTCGGAGTTTCCCAGCCTCTTAGAACATTGGTTCAGAAAATATCCCTTTTCACCACAGTACATACAGAGACCCAAAGAACACCTGCGTGCCTTTTCCTCAGGAGTTAGATGGGATATGCCTAATTACATAGGCTCTTCCTGAGGTAGAGGCACAAAGGGGTTAGGAGATTTTACATTGGTCACCACATTGGATTTTAAATTAGTAACTAGGGATGTAGCGAACTGTTCGCCGGCGAACTAGTTTGCGCGAACTTCGACTGTTCGCGTCCGCCGCAAGTTCGCGAATGTCGCGCGACGTTCGCGTCAAAATCGTTCGACCATTCGATCGCTAAAATCGAACGATTTTCGTTCGAATCAAACGATCGAAGCCATTGGATTGAATGAAATCATTCGATCCAATGGCTTCGATCGTTCGATTCGAACTAAAATCCTTCGATCGTTCGAATCGAACGATTTTCGGATGTTCGTGGTTCGCGAACTGTTCGCGAACTGTTCGCATTTTTTGCCGGTGTTCGCGAACGGCGTTCGCCAACACATACACGGCGGTTCGCTACATCCCTATTAGTAACCCCAGAGAAGTTTGAACTCCTCTCACCCCTTCTCTCCCTTTGCCTTCTATCTACCTGGATGGCGAGGGACATGAGACCATCCAGGTTAGAAGGTAGGGGGTAATTAACCAGACTATATTTTACAGAATCAGATAACCCCAAACGGAATTGACTCCTTAGAGCCAAATCATTCCACCCAGTTTCCACTGCCCACCGGCAGAATTCGGTGCAATACACCTCCGCATCCCTTTTCCCTTGGCACAACTTACGAATCGGGGTATCGGCAGACGATGCACGATCCGGGTCATCATAAAGAATGGCCATTCTAGGGAATACAAATATCTAGGGAATAACGAGCTGGGTCTGAAGAAGGCAGCCTGAGGGCCCAAATTTGGGGGTCACCCAAAAGCAGGGTCATTATGAACCTTACTTTCTCCTCATCAGATTGGAAAGAATGAGGAAAGAAACCAAGGTACAGCTTACATGCCTCTTTGAAGAAAAAAATTTAGTGCGATCCCCACTGAACCCTTCGGGGAACACAATTTTGGGTTCAGGGGGTTTAGATGAGTTACCCCAATTGGCAGAAGAACCCACATGAGTTGCAGGAACAGGATTAGGTGGCTGCTGCGAAGGCCCCAACTGGCGGATCAGATTGTGGAACCCTTGAAACAAGTAGTTCTGTTTTTGCTCTTGCTCTTCCATACGTTGCAGCAAGGTAGTGAGCAACATCTCAGTGGAAGTTTGAGGAGATGGTGTAGCAGAGGCAGCAGCAGCTTCGTGACCGTCATCCTCCATGGCCCGTGATAATGTCACGGCCGGCACCCGATACCAGAACAAATGCCAAGCACCCTGGTCTCGCCTTGGCTTCACCAGTAGTGTGACCACCGTTGGGCTTCGGGAAGAGCCCTCAGTTTACTTGGGTGCCACCTGGACTTAACAAGGGGTGCAAGGCGAGATGTTCTGGCTGGCGAAGGGGCATGGCTGTTAGCAGAGACTTTAGGCCGAAGGTCACCGTACAAAGGTCAAGGCAAGCGGATGGTCAGACAGGCCGGGTTGAGGCAGGCAGATAATAGAATCGTCAGGCAGGCAAGGGTCAAAACCGGGTATCAATCAGGCAGAAGGGATCAGGCAAAGAGTGGTCAAAGTTCAGGCTGGGTCAATATTCAGAATTCAGATTAGTCAGTATACAGGCAGGTTCAAACACGGATACTAAACAAGATCAAGGTTTCAGGAACAGAAAGCACAAGGCTAAGAAGCACCAGGATACAATCCTATCATGGGCAATGTCTGTACACTAAAATGCCCTTAAATAGTATTCAAATTTCGCGCCAAAAACCCGCTGGCGCAAGCACGCCAGCGTGCCTGCACCTTTAAGAGGCGCGCCGCACGCGCCCTAATCAACATGGCACCGGCGTTTTAGGAACCATGCGGTGGCCGACCCCGGCCGCACAGGTATTCTTACAAGCCAGTTATAAGGCTTAATTGCACATTCAACTAAAGCGTACACCTACCTCCATGAAAGTCAACCTAAAGAAAAACAGTCTTAGCCCCATGTTTCCAAAAACACTTGGCAGCTCCTTTCTGTCTACCTGTCTCACCAGAAAACTCTATATGGGGGAGGCATCACAGCAAGCAAGAAAAACATTGCAGACTTTTAACTGAACTGTGTCTTTACTGTGAATTTAATGCATACTTTGTTATGTATTATAGTATAGTATATACAGAGGTCACATATTATTTCCTGCTTCCAGTACAGATCAAAGTTAATTCTAAAGGCATTCTTACCTCAACCACCCTCAATTCAACAAATGTTTGTCAAACAGTACAAAATTCCACTTTACTCCATGGCTGCCACTTTACTTGTCCTGGCTATTGGTGACATCATGATAAAATATATAGTTAAATGTAAAGTCAGAACTTCAACAAATCCTAGCTAGTCACAGGGCGAATTTATCAAAATGTACCACACATTAATACAGCAAGATGCAGATGAGTTGTTCTCCAACCCCTGGGAAATAAACTTTTGATAGAAAAACCTTACAGTCCTTGATGGGTGATCAATCTATCGTTATTAGGCAAGCAGACAAGGGGGGAGTAATAATAGTACAGTATAAATTTAAGTACTTCAAGGGGGCCTGGAGGATAATAAATGATGTAGATAATTTGAGGCAGAGAAATTGAACGTTGACCCCCACAGGGAAGTTCATTAAAGAACTT
Organism: Xenopus petersii; assembly: GCA_038501925.1. NCBI lineage: Eukaryota > Metazoa > Chordata > Amphibia > Anura > Pipidae > Xenopus > Xenopus petersii. Next base: position 49,623,463 of record CM076678.1, on the reverse strand, counting down.
AATGTGGTGTTATCTCAGGCTAGACGTAATGTGGTTGACTTAGTGATGAGTGGATCTGACCAGGTTCGCTTTGAGAGATGCATTGAAGTCTATGGGCGCCAATTTTTTTTAACGCACTACAAAAGAGCTCCCTAGACAACTTAATGGTTAGACACGAGAATAGCACCCAAGCAGGAAAAAGCATGGTTGTTCCAATTTTAGCAATGCAAACAAATCCTTCAGCAGAGGTGAAAGGTAGCTGCTATCTGGTTAGCTACCCATTGTTCTGTTGATTGGGCTGCTGGGGAGGGAAAGGAGGTGGTAACATTCCTCCAACTTGTAGTGTAGCAGTAAAGAGTGGCTGAAGTTTATCTGAGTACAAGTCGCATGATCTGAGCGCTCCTTGGAAACAACTTGGACAAAATGTCTATCTACATGCCAAATCTCAAAATGAAATATAAAAAAATAAGTTTGCTCTGTTAAACGATTGAGTGCAGAATTCTGTTGGAGCAGCACTGTTGGTGTGTTTTGTAAATATAATGTTTTCCAGTTGTGTTATTTTTAAGAAAGCCAGCACTTTGAAGAACATGTTGGCCCCATCAAAAGTTTGGGGTAAGAATCAGGAGTGATGGCACATTTTGGCCTCAACCGCACATATAGATGTGCCAATAAGAGGTGTGTATCTACCAGAGGTCAATCTTGTCATCAACTGCTGGTCTATATATGTTGTTTATTTACTCATATGCCCATGTAACATGTTCTATGTAGGCAGAACCATCAGGGCAGTTGGCACGAGGATAGCCGGACATGACATGAAAGCCAACAAGACCAACCACAGTGCTTCTTGACATTTTAGTGAATGGCATAGGGGTGACCCTGCAGGTATGGTGTATATGGATCCGGAACAGGTTTTTTAACAATTTGAAGGGGGGAGAGCACTATATATGACAGGCAGCGTTAAACTTCACAGCCTTTCACCCCATGGTTTGAATATTGATTTCGATTTTTAATGCTCCTTGACTGGGTTTTGGTACATAAGCCTCTTTATATCGTTTGTGCTTTTAATACGTTACATATGGTAAATGGTGAATTTTATTTTGGTGGAGATATCTCCTTTTAAGGATTATATATATATGCTTTTTATATGTACAGTATGTATTCTCTTTATATACACATTGCATGGTTTTTTAAATGCATTGTATATTTTGGAATATCACACATTAATATGTCTAAATATTTTATTAATATTTTATGTATTTTAAGTGTGTAACTTACATGGGGCTACATTTTGAATATTTTTAATATATTTAATTCAGGGATTCCTGTGAATTCACATAAATTAGGAAGATGTGGGCATCAGTAAGTTTATGAAACCTGTCCATGAGGAAGCTTGGTGGCTAACCATGTGAAATTAATTTTATTCATCTACTTTTCTATGTGCTGTACCCATATTGGATATTTTATACATAGCTAATTTCTATTGTTTTATTCATTCATTAAAATTTGCTACACTATATAATGTCCAATTTTATGTCCAACCTATGAAGCATTGGGACATTTTTTTTTTACAACTGGGGTATTCGAAGATCTGCTGCAGGACCATATGCACCTTTATTCCTTTCAATTTGACTTAATACTGATCTATATATGGTGGGTAGGTTCACTCACTGTGTGTGCGGTAAAGGAGAGATTACACAAGTGCACTAGTCACTTTAAGTGGATTTTAATGGGTTTTTTCCAGACATCTTTTTGTATATACACAAATTGTATTAACCTATACACTATGGTTTTTATTTAAATTGAGCTTCCTTGTAGTTCTGCTACATCTATATCAGAACTTCAACAAACCAGATCAGATAAAAAGCCTTTGTGCTAAAAAGTCTGTTCTTATCACTGCTCCCCATTTTTTATATTTCTTTTCACTTCATGAATGCCTAATATCCAGATTAAAGAATGCTGTCCCTCCCTTCTAAGTAGTTAAATCAGCTGGCTAAGCAGTACATTTCCTTAGTGATAAAATTAATCACTTTCTTCCTACATTGTTATTACCCATCCATACTTGCAAATGTAGAGGAAATATGGACTTCATAATCACTTCCTTTATTGGGGCTAGGGTTAACGTCAAGATTGAAGATCCAATTCTTTACATATTATTTCATTTGCTAATAAAAAAAAATGCTAAGTTGAACTTTGAATCATAAAAGGCTTAGCAGTTGTTTTTTAAGATACACTTTACCATTTAGCAATACTCTACATCACTGATTTAAAAGTCTTAAGTGATTTAATTTAATAGTTTGCATGCACCATTGATTGGTTAATCTAAAGATTGGTTTTGTGACTGGTTCAGATGAACTCGTCTGGGAATATATTTAAATGAACATGAAACAATTTCTACAAGCACTAATTTCTGTTTTCTATTCTGCTATTCTTAAATTATAAGTAAATGTATTTTACATGTATTTTCGGATTTATTGTGCTTTTTTACAAACTGTGAAAGGTTAGTTATTTTTTTTTATAAGATAGCACTATTGGGGCTGGTTTATAATTCATCAATATCTTTTTATGAATGATACTCAACTTTTCCTTTTTTTCATTCGAAATGGAATGAATTGCAGAGTACAATAATGATTCAAATCATTATTCCCAACATGTGATTTGCAGTGGAGACTGAGGATCCAGATGGTGTTAGATGTGCCATTTGAACTGAATGTGTACTAACTTATAACACAAAATATCATTTCATTCACTCCTTCCAAACTGTCAGGAACATTTTCCTGATAGTCGGGAAGATGTGGTTAATTCAGAAAACAAAAAACGGATATGCTGGCAAGCCTGAATAGTTAAATTTTTAATAAATATCCCCCTGAATTTTGGCCTCTTTGGCTCACAGGCAAGAAGAATTTATGGAGCTAGTGGGACCAGTTAAAAGTTCACATTGGAGGGCCTGAATAAATTTGTGATGGTATGATCCTTAAGCAGTTGAACTAGACTATAATAAGTTAAACAATAAAGAAATGGTCTGTGTTTACCAAAGTAGTAGTGGGGTCCAACTGAACTGACCTGGGCCAACAGTCATAGGGTCATATTTACTAAAGGGTGAAAGTGAAAATTTGGAGCAGTTTCACCAAAAATGAAGACTCCTCTCAACATCACCAATTTACTAAAAGGAGAGTACACCGGGTTTTAGAGAATTAACTTTGCAGTGATGACAATTCTCCCTCTCACCCCTCTTCTCCAGGTGAAATTTCTACAGTAAGGGGCAGATTTATGAAAGGTCGAAGTGAATTTTTAAATTAAAAAATGTCGAATTTCTAAGTAACTTTTGGGTACTACAACCATCTCGAAAATCGAAGTACTGTTTCTTTAAAAAAAAAAAAAAGTCAACTTCGACACCGCCACCTAAAACCTGCCGAATTGCTGTTTAGCCTATGGGGGACCCCCTAGAACCTGAGGCTTTTGGGCAATTTTTGAGAAGTTTAAGTGTTTTTTTTGAAAAACCCTTTGAATCGGTCAATTCGAAGGGTTAAATAGTTTGATCACACTATTTTACTTTGATCGTACTTGGATCAAATACAGCCCATTTTCACTGGAAAAAATACTGGTAGGCCCTGGGCAAATGTCCCTTTTTAGTGCCGGACCAGCGTCACAATGTCTCCCATTCGCATGAACACCCGTGCACCCACATGCTTGCGTGCTGACTATGGCGAATGCTTAACAACCAGCACCCAGTGGGGGACAAGGGCCTGGAATAGGAGTAGGAGACAGAAGAGGTATGTGTATTTTGCCCCTGAACAGTTGCACTCTGGGCATGTGTCTCTTCTGCCTACCACTACTAATGGCCCTGCCCCTTTTTCCCCATTTCTTAAAATGGCCCTGTTCACAGGCAACTGCTTGGAAGCTGGAACTAAAAATAAATTGGAGAGGGTTTGAATGCAAAGGAAAGTAAAGAAAAAAATAATAATAAAATTGAATCCCCACAGTCAGTCTGTTTTTGCTGGATCGGTTACCCTGACAACAAGAACATATTTTAATTTCCAAGCTGAATGGGAGCAGAAAAGGAAAGCTTTTGATGGGTCCATCTACCACATACTAAAAGCTAAATTTACCACTAGTGATGGGCTTGCATCTACACTGTTGCGCATCAACATTATTCGGACTCCCATTCACTTTAATGCTGGCCACAAAATTGACACAGGCATCAAAATTTACGTTTTGTGATTTTACTGGGAAATTCGCAAATTTTCCAGCGAAGCTAAATGGACAAAAACACCCATCACTATTTACCACCTTTAAATCCAAAAGCCACTGTTGGACTTCAGTCTCCCTTTAACCCTTTCAGTACCAATGTTTGCATTTCAAATTTGCTTTTGCAAATAGGAACTAATTTTTTTTAAAACATTTTATGCCCTTTAATTGTGTGCCTATAGGGTAAAAAAAAAATCTGCTCCCCCACCTCCACCTGCTACTTCTTCATTAAATCCGCTGGATTGGGGGGGGGAGGCATAGTCGCAACTGCAGGGTGAGAGGCAGCAGCCTTATCTGCTTCCCCCACTGTGCGTCGCCGGGTGGACAAGGGAGGAACATCGTCATTTCCTGCCCCCTTTCCCTATGCAATGAGCGCCAGGTAGGGAAACTTGGGGACAGCAGCAAACCAACCCACCCTCCCCCTTTTTAATTATGCTAAGAAGCTTTTCTTTATGTTACTCTGTTAAGATATTATTATGTTTACTGTTTTGCAAAGAGATTGTCACAGTGGAAAGTTTTGATCCTTGCCTTTATGGAAAAGAATTATTCTCACATGTCCATTGCTCTTGTAATGGCTGGCATTGGTGTTCTTTGTTTGAGCTGAAAATGATTGTATAATAAAGGGTTAAGTTGGTTATAGAAATATGTGTTTATAAATGTGAAAAGATCATTTGAATAAAACATGATTAATAAAGCTGTGACTGACCTTCATCCACAAGTTAGCTTCTGAGTCTTTAATTGGGCAATTCAAAAAAAGGGGGGGGGGATCAGGCCCGGACTGACAATCTGTCTGTACGGGAAAATGCCAGAGGGGCCGCTCTAATTTTTGTTAAGTGGGTAGTGATCGTGTGGAGCAGTATAACAGACCTTTATTGTAGCCCCGCTGTCTCCTGTACTTCTTATAACAATCGGCTCTCAGCCGGCAGGCTGCAAACAGCAGACATGATCAGTGGATTGCAGAGTGCACAAGACATTACACCGCCTGCTGTTTGCAGCCTGCCGGCTGAGAGCCGATTGTTAGAAGAAGTACAGGAGTCAGCGGGGGCTACAATAAAGGTCTGTTTAACTGCTCCACAGGGTGGGGGGGGGGTTGGGAAGGGTACTTGCTCGGCCAGTAAATCAGGAGTGTCACATTGTCTGTGCGCAACTTGGTTTGAACCGCACAAGGTAAAAATACTCAGCCTTCAGCCCATGCAAATCCCAGAGCCTCCTCCTCCTGCTGCTGGAGCTGCCAAGCAGTAATCATTCAAATGCCTCATTATGTGCTAGCCCACAGACAGGCAGGGCTGTAGCCCACAGAAGGAGGAACAATTAACAATCACGGCCACTAAGCTAGCAGCAGCAGCAGTCTACAACTGCAGCAAGGGGGAAGCTATTCCTGAAACCCAGGGGGAAGTGATAGATTTACAGTGTGACAGCGGTGGAGTTTATGGGGCAAGCGCAGTGAAGTGATATGGGTGTCAGACAGGGAGGACTGGACATCAGTGGAACACCTGTTCCCTCTCACTAATGTCACCTGTGCGGGGAGGGGGTCAGTTTATGTAGCTACAGCTTCTGGCTTATCCCCCATTAGCACATAAACAGCTGTATATATAGATTGTATATATTGTGCCCCCCCACCTGCCAGTAACCTTCCACTCACCTTCACCCTGCCTAAATTAGTGTACTCACCCCACCACCATCACAGAAAAAGGCCTAAAACCAACAAAACATCAAATAGGTGAGAAGGGGAGGGAGCGCGTTATTAGAGGCATGGCCAACACACACCTAAGAAATAGATGGTATAGAAATAAACCCCAAGGACTATGATGATACTGGAGAGCAGAGACATGACTGGTCACTGCATTTCAAGTGAACAATAGGACTGCTGTCTATTTATGATGGATAACTATAGTAACAGTGGGATAATAGCGGGAAGGGACTGTGGCTGTGGGATAGCAAGTATAGTAGGGAGAGATGGTGCCTATAGTAACAGTGGATAATAGTCTCTGGGAAGGGAGTGTGACTATGGGATAGCAGGTATTGTAGGGAGAGATGGTGTATATAGTAACAGTGGGTTAATAGTCTCTGGGAAGGGAGTGTGACTGTGGGATAGCAGGTATAGTAGGGAGAGATGGTCACTTTTATAATGCGCATGTACCGATAGCACGTGTTGAGGTCCGGTGCCTAGGGTGGCACCAGCCCAAAAAACATCCCTGCATTCGGCCAACTTTTAGGTGCAATATAGGTGACCCGCATATTCTTGGGCATTCGTAAATTATTGCCAGGATACAATCCCCATTTTCTGTCTAATAATAAAACATAGATAGGTGTAAAAAGTTGCTAACATTTTTTATAGACAGGAATAAAAGTTTATTTTATGCCATTTTAAACAGGTATGGGACCTGTTATCCAGAATGCTCGAGACCTGGGGTTTTCCAGATAATGGATATTTCTGTAAATTGGATTTCCATACTAGAAAATCATGTACACATTAAATAAACCCAATAGGCTTTTGCTTCCAATAAGGATTCATTATATCTTAGTTTGGATCAAGTACAAACTACTGTTTTATTATCAAAGCGAAAATCATTTAAAAAATTTGGACTATTTGGATAATATGGAGTCTTTGGGAAATTATCTTTCTATAATTTGTTGTTTCTAGATAACTGGTTTCCAAATAAAGGGTCCATACCTATATCATTAAGCACAATTTGACCTCACATTTGCAAGTTTTTGCTTAATGAATGAGCCCTATATATTTTGGGCTTTATATACATTCCCTTTATTGAAAGAGAAGGTAATGGCTGGACCCAGCCCCTAGTGATGGGCGAATAAATTTGACGCATAATATATATTACAGATTTTCAGAAGAGGCATTCAACTGAATTTGAATAGTCACTAAGCATAATAACATGTAAATATATCAGAATTCATAAGGAATAGATTGCACAAAACACAGGGTGGTATCAAACTTCCAGTTTAATACACTCTTAGCAAGAACAAAGCGCCAAGCTGTACTCTTCATTCTGCTTTTCAACATCAAAGCCTCAGAGCTATATGCTGTCCTAAAATGCCTTTATTATTAACCATTAGACACCTAACAGAAAACCTTTTTGAAGAGTCTTTATACACCCATATTTTTGCCATCGATCCAACACAGCAAGAAACCTATGGACCTCATCTCAAATTTATGAGGGCAAACCGTTACTACTTTCAATCACTTGCTTTTCTTCTGTCAGAGTAATTTATAGGAGGTTAAGCTAAGACCAAAACACCCGACTAGAAGGCGAATGAAATCAATTGATTACAAATTCAGCAATAAGTTTCATGTGACACCAATGTTTTCGTATAAAAGCTGCAATGAAAACACGGTCTTTAGACAAATGGGAGGAAAACATTTTATTTCTGTTACATCTGGTACAGACCTGAGGATTAAGAAAGTTGATATAGTAAATGTTTAGGACATTTTATATTAAATAAGGCACCAGTATTCGAAGGATTAGGCTAGAAGTTTAGCATTCCTTCACATATATTTTTTTTCCAAGAAAATGTTTGATAAATATTTTACAATATTTTCAAATATACCCACAATCATTCACGTAATTACCGAAAAGCCAGCCCCGATGCAAAAAGCATCAATGAGTAGGGGATTACCCTTCTCTCCATTAGATAGTAGCCCTAACATTTTTCCACGGCTCCATTTAAGAAGTATTGGAGTTCTGAAGATCATATATGAAGATATATATGCAGATCATTCAGCAAAATTAAATACTCCTGGGCCTCCAGCATTCACTGAACCTTTTTTTTTATCAGTTTTCTCCTATAGAGGTACATAAAAAAAAATTATATAGATTGATCAACAAAACTACTACACTCACGGGATTTGATGGAAAAGAAAAATTGGCCTGAGTGAACCAAAACAGAATTTAAATAAAAGCAGATTTTCTTTTGTACTGTAAATGCAATTTAACTTGTGTGTGGGCATGCAGTTTTATTGTAACTGGACTGCAACAATCGATGTATCTCTCCCCCCTCTGCTACGGTCTCTCTCCCATAGACACTCTATATGAATTGTTATTAAAAGTAGGTTGGAACAATGCAATTACTTTTACATTACTTTGCAGCAGAATGCTCCAAAGCACAGATAGGGCCAGCTTTGTTTTTGAGTGTAAGCAAGCTATTGCACAAAATATCCAAGGACTGCCAAAGAGCATTGAAATTGTTACCAAAAGAATAATAATAATTAAACTGTAAACAAAGCAGGGTTTCTATTATATCAATACACAGAAGGTCAACATGTTCGATATTATAAACAGATACAGGTATGGGACCTGTTACCCTGAATGCTTGGGACCTGGAGTTTTCCAGATAACAGATCTTTCTGTATTTTGGATCTTCATACCTTAAGTCTGCTAGAAAATCATGTAAACATGAAATAATCCAATAGGCTGGTTTTGCTTCCAATAAGGATTAATTATATTTTAGTAGGGATCAAGTCCAAGCAGCAAGCAACTGTAGATTATATGGATAAAATGGAGTCCATCGGAGACGCTCTTTCTGTAAATTGGTTTTTTAATTTGCTCTTTCCAGATAATGGGTTTTCAGATAACAGATCCCATACCTGTATATAGTATATACAAACTTTGTCTTAAAACACCTTTAGGGAACATTTTATTTCCGTTACATCTGGTCAAGACCTGAGGATTAAGAAAATTGATAAAACAAATGTTTAGTATATTTTACGTTATATAATGCACCGGCATTCTAAGGATTAGGATAGATAGACAGACAGACAGACGGATAGATAGATAGATAGATAGATAGATAGATAGATAGATAGATAGATAGATAGATAGATAGATAGATAGATAGATAGATAGATAGATAGATAGATAGATAGATAGATAGATAGATAGATAGATAGGATAGATAGATAAGATAGAAATATAGATAAGATAGATAGAATTATTTTGGCATCAACAAAAATCAAAGACCTGCTACAAGATATGAGATATAATGCAGATCTGTAATAATCTGTTGCAGACAGAGCTTTGATTGAGATAGCAGCACAGTCTTGTTAACACTGCCTTTCACACTCATCCGAATCTAATAAATATATAAGAAGAATCAGTGCAAAATATCTTTGATCACTTGCTGTCTGTACACTTCAAAACACTCAAGTGTTCTTTTGTAATATAATCCCTTAACTAGGTCAATTGATTATTGACACTGAATATCCCTATTTCTCAGAATCTTACCAGACAAAACTACAGCCCAGAGAGAAAAAAAGGGTTGTTAAATTATATTAGATTATTGCACTTTCAAACCTAATTAACCCCACAGGGACTCATTCGGATCTTAATGCAGCACAGAGTTGCAGAGTACAGCATAGTTACCTCCTTTCTATGTTCTGTAACAGACGAGTTTAATGCTATGACTGATTAGTTCTATATAAAAAAGCACAAAAAAAAGTAAATCTTCATATCTTCTGAAGCTGTAATACATCAGACATAAATCAGAATTTTTTTATTTATATGTTTTAAGTGGCGAAAACAAATTAAGTAGAAAAGCCAATATTCATGCTCTAAAAATCTACCTTTTCAGCATGAACACTCAGTATAATTGATGTGCTTGATAAATATACAACTGTTCTGGTTGCAATTACAAGATATTAATCATATCACTAGTCTATAGTTTAACATATTACCAAAGGGGATAAATCTGACTGCACTTAATAAGAAAGAAGACAATGTTACAAGTTTATCATGTTCATTTCTAAAAGAACCGATTCACTTGGCTAATCAGAATCAAGTGAATTCTTTTTTTTTTTCCCTTCTTTTAAGAACAGACAGAATCTGAAAGGTATTACAGAATTCATTTTGGAAACTCTGTAAAACTTGGACATTTATTTTTTTTTCTTTAACTATCATGGCACTGTGAAACCCAGACACCACGAATCAGATGACTAGACACCAGGAATTCCCAGGGAATCGCAGGCGGCATCAAAGTGCCTGGTTGGTATGAAATTTGACCCTTAAAGTCAGATGAACCCAATGATCTGTGCCAGTTTGTGATGTCCCAATCCTGATGGTCAATCTTCCTTGGTTAATGGTCCCTGTATTGTTCCTGGTATTACCCTTGTCTAGTGATGGGTTAATACATTTTGGCATGCATGAATTTCTGGCAAATTTCCGTGTTTTGTCACAAGCAAATGAATTTGATAAACTGCGGCAACAATTCACTGCTGAAAATTCCGCTGTGTCAAAAAAAAAAAACAGTCAAAATAGTTGCTTGCATAAAAATTGTCGGGTATAAAAATTATTCGGACACCCATTGACTTTAATGCATTTGGACTAAATAGTCGTGCATATAAAAATTGTTGCCCATCGACAAATGCGTTTCACGAATTTTTCATCACAGATTTGCCCATCACTACTCTTGTCTACTTTACCTTGATTGAATCCTTCCAGCTTTATGATCACTAGTGATAAGCTAATTTTTTTGCAAAGCCATGGG